>JBBMFX010000089.1:0-10395 GCA_037832545.1 Rhabdalestes septentrionalis | reverse complement strand
AGAGAGAGAGAGAGAGAGAGAGAGAGAGAGAGAGATAGAATACAGCATTGTGGATTAGTATGTTATAAAATTAAATCTGTGGTCAAACATACTCTCAAAAATGGTAGAAACAGGAGAAATTCTGATGAGTTGTGTTTTTCTGCAACAACAACAACAACAACAACAGTGAAGAGGCTTCAGCATGACATTCTGAGCATGAGTGGCTGTGTATAAGTGACATTTTATCAGAATCTAATGCAATCTAGGCTGTCTATGGATCGATGTAGATATTCAAGCACATGGATATCCAAACTGCTCTTAGTATATTTGCCTCAGTGTGACCCAGATCTGTTGCTTCCAGAGCTCTGTGGACACACAAATCTAATGTTTTCCAGTTAAATATGAGTTATTTTCATATGTGGTCCTAGACATGCATTTGCTTCCTGACCATGGAACTGTGTGGGTTTCTGCCAGTAAACACTACAGAGGAAGAGATCAGGCCTTATTTCACTATCATTTCCTGAGAGCTGAGAGGTGATCAGAGCTGATGGTCTCTTTGATGAAGGCGATTTAGATTAAGATGTACAAATGCAGGTTGTTTGCAGGTTTGTGCTCTCTAAAAACCGATATGAGTTGCTTACAAATGCAAGTGTGATCCATCAAGGAAGAAAATTGTGAGCAAAAAAAATAGCCTGTAATATAAACATGGTTTTAGTGCTCAATGGTAACTTCTGTTTACAGTCACAGGTTGCCTGTTTATGCAGACTACACTATGTTTGAATATAGATGTTTAGTTTAACTGAAATATTCTTTCAGGACAACAAAAAAAGGAAATTCGATTCTGAAGTACATTTTAAAGCAAACAACCTTTAAAAACAGTAATAATCAAAGCAAGTCTATAGGAAACCTTTGCTCTGCTGTATATGCCACCAGATTGCTGTGTTCATTAATGCAGCATCTTTTGACAATCTAATTATTATGAGCCCGGTCTTACAAAACACAGTTTAATCAAAACATGTGCTGTGATCACGATTTAGGCCTTTTGTCTAGGACAACATTCCTTTTTCATGCTAGGACAACGCTTCACCACCCTATGTATTTTAATGCGCACTGCGTAACATCGCCAGTATCTGCACAAACTGGTGATTGAGGGACAGTAGGAGAGAAATATATTGTTGATTCCTCCATGGTTTTTGTTTGCTTAGTTGTTGAAACAGGTCGAAATGCTGTGAGATGGGGAAAGTCCCTAAATCTAACCCTAAACTTAACCTTAACCCTAACTCTAACCCTAACAGTCACCAGTTAGCACTCGAACAACCGAAGCCCTAATTTGTGATCACAGCACTATTTTGATTAAATTGTATTTGTGATGGCTGCAGAAAAAGTTGTGAGATCGTGTTGTATCATCACTGTCCTAACAGAACCATGTATCAATTTTTATCAAGCAGCTGCACTTTTTACTGTGAGTAACATTCATGATGCCGAAGTGCTACAAAAAGGCTGAGAATAAAAATGAATTTTCTGGCAATGTTACTGCAACTGAAGGCCACCACAAAAAAATATCCAGAATCTCACCATTAATAAAGGAGCTAGAAGCTGGCCAACACAAACTGTGCATCAATCGTAGCAACTCATGCACTACAGTTTCTAACTGAATGTCAGCATTGCGTAGCTACAAGAGAAAGGTTTCTGATAAAGTGGTCAGGGAGTCCATGACACATGCACTTAAACTTCTGAAGGACATTGTTTCCTCACCAGTTTTCATAGTGACCCTGTATGGCTGAGCCCTAGCTGTGTGTGACCATGTTTCTGCGTGTGTGTGTGTGTGTGTGTGTGTGTGTTGCCAGTCCACTGGAGCGTACTAAACAAGCAGCTGCATGGTCCAGGAACCAAGCAAGGGAAGTGATCCGATACTGCAAAAAAAGAAGAAAAACAAAAGTAATGCTGCACCAACAGGACAAATAGGAGGTCACTCTGTACATCAGGTGTTCGTGCTTCCCCTCAGCCCAGGTGTTTTAGTCAAATAAAAATACATAATAGTAATAATAATAATAAGAGGAAGAAGAAGAAGAAGAAGAAGAAGAAGAAGAAGAAGAAGAAGAAGAAACCAGAAAATTATTATCGATCATAAGAATACTTTTCATATTTGTCTTTTAGCTTTTGATCTCATACGCCTTATTTCTTTTCTGCTCTCTCTTCCATTCTTTCCTTTCTGCTTCAATATCTTTCTCTTTATCTCATTCTTGACCTTTCTTACTCTCCTTTTCTTTTCATTGTTCCTTGCATTCCTTTCTGCTCCCACCCACCATTCTGTATTTCTGCCACCAGCTTATCTCCCTCTCTGTGTTTACTTGTTGTGTTTTCCTCCGCGGATGTTTCGGCTCTTCCCAGGCCGAGTTTGGCGTTTCTCTTTAGCAGAGTGTCACTCTCTCTTATCTGCTGCTATCAACTCAGCGCCCGGAGCGCAGATCTTCCGCTTCAAAACAAACTCAACACTGTGTGTGTGTATTCGGCCAAAAATGTCTACTGATAACATTTCGCTCCCTCTCATTGAAACTGCTCATCCTTCAGCACCAGGACAGAACCAAACAGACCAGCAGACTGCAACAAGATACTTCCAAGAAAACAAGAATGTGTATGTGTGCATGGAGGTCTTATAGTAATGGGGATTAGTCAACATTTCATGAGGAAAATGTTTTTTATCCCCCAATATTACAGTCTCTACTGTAAACAGTAAAAGAAAACAACCCAATCTTTCAATTGTTGAGGTTAAGACCAGGTTTGGGCTAGAATTTACTTGCAGTTGTTAGAGCACCCGATTGGGTAGTTTTCAAACTTAAATTTAGACTGCAACAAAAATAGATGACAAGCCATTTTTTATGCAAAATACATTAAAATCGACCATGAAACCCAATGAATCTCAAATAAAAAAGTCAAAATGTGACACAAAATGTAATTAAATGGCAGTGGCCACACCCCTGCACCATTCTGTATGAGTGAAGGACCAACGTCACTCAAGTGCCTTAGATTTCCCAAATGATTTCAATGAGATAACAAAATAACTAACCATCAAGGGTTCCCTCATGTCAGTTTCCTAACACCTTAAATTTTACGGTGTATACTGGCTAATAATACGTCAAATCCAAGTGTTTTCCTCAGTGTTGCTTTACTTTTACTGCCATTTTGAAGAATTATTAGTAATATTGGTGTGAGCTGTACTAGCCTCTCAGTAAGTTAAAATGCTGCAAGGGATTTCAAATAATATTCTATATCCCAAACAACACATGAGAATAACAACTTTCACATATATGTGCAGAAAAAAAACCCATCATGTGAAAGTCACAGTAGAGTTTAAAGTCTCTGCCCGAACCCGAACCCAAATCCTTGCCTTCATGCGTTAAAACAGGGATCTCACTGTGAGCTACTTTCTAGTTTTACTGTACCCTTTTCTCTTAATTCTTTCAGAAAACAGTGCTTGTGAACCATAATGTGATTTTCAATAAAACCCTGCGTCCAACTCCATTCATTTGCTTATCATTTATTTGCATTATCCCTATATGCCAATCTGTGCTAACATGGTGCCAAGGCACAGGCATCAATGTGCTAACACTGATGGAGGCCAACGATAACATTAATGCTACCACTTTCACGGCACAACAGCCTTGCGCTTTGAGTTGGTCAAGGTCGACAGCACATTCAGAAAAGGAGAAGTGCAATTTTTTCCATCCTCCACTCCTTTTCTCAATGCATACAAAATGCACTAGGCAGGAACTGATTGTTTCTCACGTCTCTCCATATGATTCTTCTCTCTCCTGGAATGTGTAAGGGAAGATGCTATATATAAAGTCTTAACACCACCATCCGAGAGCCTCTGTTGCCGTGGCAACCACAATCTCTGCACAGCGATCGGTTTCCCCCCACTGTAACAGTGAGGATAAGCTCATCATTTCTCTATTTTTCCACTCTTTTCTTTCAGAGCTGATCTTCTGAAGTATAGTATTAATTAACATGGTTTCCTCAAAATTACAGAGTGCATCTACAGGTTTTGCTCTCTGTTCTTTATCCAAGAAGTATCTTTATAGTCCAAAGGTAAGAGTTTTAATCGATAATTGCAGCCCAGCATATTCAACAGTTTTGAATAGATGTGCTTTTCGAACCATGCACCTTGATGGATGTGGAGCCAAATTGTCCCACTGTGGAAAAACATCCGACGTCTTGCAGGGAAGAAAAACATTCTCTCAGAAAGAATTAGATCTTGTCTGGTGGGAGGAAAAGCAGAAGCTTTGTAATCAAATATTCTTCTGCTTCTGCCACTGCTCCCTCCAAAGGAGCTTAGGATGTCAGCTGAAAAACAAGGCAGTGAAAAACGGAACTTGATTTTGAGGCCCTGCCTGCTGTGCACCATTACAAGACGAAAGCCTGAAACACACATTTATTCGGTGCCAGAATCGTCCGGAGCTGCACCCTTCCGGCTATAATCGCACTGCTTTCCTTTAGTGCTTTCATTCCGGCCTCTCCACATGAAACGTGACATTCAGACAGTATCCAGCTGCAGCTCTGCAGACTGACAATCTAAAGCTCCAAGCCAGCTTCTTGTTTTTTATTTAAGCCTTTATTTTACTAGGCAAAGCATTAAGAAAAAATTATTTCCAGTGCCAGCCTGGCAAGTGCCCATGAGCACTTGATGAATAACATAGAACAGAGACAACAAACAAATGTTACATTTACATGTATCTTAAAAAAATGTCTGTAAGATGTTTAAAAGCAGGAACATCTTTAAAATTGTTCAGTTTTAGTGATAATTGTAATGAATTCCAATCAGTTTCAGCTGTGAATTGGAATGATTTACGACCAACAGAGTTCCTAAATCTAGGAGGTTTCAATTTAATGAGAGAGGACGAACGTGTGCTATATGCAGATTTAGGTCAAATCTGCAACAAATCTGGTCATAGAGTAACTTGACTAACACATAGCAAAAGTGTGGTTTAGTCAAACATTACGTAATTTTAAAAATTGCTGTGTTTTAGCGCAAATTGTTTTCCAATTAACGTCAGTGTTAACTACCCCAACCATATTTACAAATTAGCTAATGCACACAGATCAAGTGATTATTTTTAAACTTTCTTTTTACTTGCACATTTTTATTTAGCATTTCACATTAATGTAGATGCAACCAACCATGATTGTGTTTTCTCTATCTTTAGATATTGACCTAAATCAACAATTAGGGAACATTGCCTTTGAAACCGTTTGTTGTAGCTAACATACTTTCACCTAAAGTTAACATTAGCTAAACAATCCATAGTTTTGCTGTCTAGCTAACTTAGCCAGCTGACCAGCCTCCTCCTAAGCCTCCTAAGCTAGGGCCTGGTCTTCAGAGCTGGATAGCGATTATGTTCAAGGGCCAAATTTTTACCCTCTGGAATACGGTTATGAAACTTTGCACACAAAGCCACAACAGACTATCATAGCTCCTGCACCTGCTGTCAATGTTAAGTGTACATTGCAGTTACACTGAGAGACATGATGTGAATAAATAACATGCTATACCTCAACAGAATTCTTGCCAAAAGGGGCAAGTTATGTAGCGTGTGTTATTTCATTTTGAGTATGTAAATCTTAGTGACGCATTCAAATTGTAGATAACACCCTTGGTAGATCAACCATATGGTTGATTCAGCCATGATGACACAGTTGTTTTGTTGTGGTTTTTTTTTTCACCCTGCAAATGCACTCTGGAAGGAAGTGGCCTGGAAGGAAATTCTGCAGCAATGCGCAGACTCCATCTAGCGCATCCATCTTCGGACCGGGATGACAACTAACGATCCTCTGCCTCCAGCACAAGACGAATGACCTTATTACTGCAAAGAGCCATTCAAAATAGGATCATGTCAGGCATGGTAAATGCCTGGCTAGGAATATACACACCTGCCACGCAGCGGTGTGAAGCTAAAGCTCGCAATGTGAAAGTGCTTCCAGCTGCGATCTGACTAAAATAAATCTACACATGGGTACATACTCACTGTGGCACAAGCACTCTTTTAAAGAGGACTTCTTGTTGTCTTCAGTTGTCTTCTTCAGTCTTCTGCGTATGTGTGTGTAGGTCTTCACGGGCAGTGAAGAAAAACATTGATATTAATGAACTGATCTCATTGGGGTGGTACTGATGGAGAAAGGGGGGTGAAGAGAAAAAGAACGTAAGGGTAGATTTAGAGAGAGGACATGAGGAGAATGATGGAATGATAAAAAGTGAGAAAAAAGAGGAGGAAGTGCAGGGAGAGAGAGAGAGAGACATTAAAAGACTGACAAAGAAACAAGGGAAAACAGTAATGCAATGAAAGTAAGAAAGTGGGGAAAGGGAAACGGGAAATGAAGGTTGATGGCCAGAGAGAGATTTAGATAGAAAGTGAGGAGGAGAAAAGAAAGGAAGAGGAAGAATTATGGGGTGAGTCTGCACTGCCTGTTGGGAAATTGGTGTTCGAATGCATAATTATGGGATTAGCAGATGATGAGTGATTATTGCTGGGTGTGTGTGGGTGAGAATGAGAGAGAGAGAGAGAGAGAGAGAGAGAGAGAGAGAAAGAGAGAAAGAGAGAACAGCATATTTTAAAAGCCACAATTACCTACAAAACGCTCACTCAGTTCAAACATACTTATATGTAAACTAATCTGCAACAACAGCCTTTTTAAAAATGCACTATTAATGAGTTCACAAAATACAATGCATTTATGTTTATCAGCCAAATAAGCCTACAACAGTTTTGCTCTATCCATTCGCCGGCACTACATGAAGAAGCTGAATGTGGAAGAAAACATGACATTAGAAGCTAGTCTCCAAAATTCCAGGGTATTTCACCAGAACCCCCCTGTTTCAATTAAAACTGCATAGCCCACAGTCCTAATCTTGGCTAGCGCAGTATGTAGGCTGTATCCTCACCAACCACAAGACTTGTGTGGCTTCTTACACCAACATGCCATTAACAAAATGGTATTTCCTTGTTCACAATCAAATATTTTTTTTTACTTTGCATGCTGAATTCCATGGGCCTTTAAAGATGCATCAACAAACATAGCCTGCTTAATTCTAATGCATAAAGAGGGGTTGGAAGATGGTCATGAAGAGAATTAATTATGTCTGTTTTTCGGTACATTAAACCACACAAGTGATCTTAACATGGACCTAAGGCAAAGACCATAACAACCAACACTTTCAGTTTGTTTTTTTCTTGTTAATTTTCTCTCTGCTGCTCATATCAGGGGGAGTGTCCCCCACAATGTCAGCCTGACCTAGAAAAGGAGAGCATTTTATCACCCGACTGGCATGGCGATTCTTTTTCATGTCAACAGGAAATAGTCTGTAATCGGGCAGTGTTCACTTATCGCAGGATTTCACTTTGTATATGCAAAGTGGCTGAAGTCAAGGACAGGAATTTAAATGCAAAATGGGTGATAAAAATGAATTGATGTATGTATATTTTACTCATCATATCAGGACCTATTTCTATTTTGGACCAACAGATATGGTCAAAATCCTTGAAAATCCCTAAATCCTAAAATCCTGTCACATTAGCATATACAATTCTAGTTTGTCCCTTATAAAGTTACAGTTTTACAAAGACTTGCTAGCAAACATGTTCATGTTTAGAGCTAGTTAACAAGTGTTAGCTTAGTGCTAACTGAAACTGAACTCTTAGAGATTAAGGTAGGAAAACAATGATCATGAAGCTTCATCCAAAAACATCTAGCTTGCATTATTACATTATATTTTTATACAGTGTTCTGTCATTGTATGATCGTGGGGATGGAAATGATGAAAAATATTTAAAAACACTATAGAATTATAACCATATTTGCTACACAAATGTTAGTGTTTACCTGGCCACCTAACTAACTAGCATTATCCTCGCTGACTCTTTACATAGAGATTAAACTAAATGTAGCAACACATCAAAATTTCATTGTAGTTTCTATTTGGATGTCCATAGATTTAGTCCAAAGTTTCTGTCAGTCTAAAAAGTCTCTCAATGTCTGTTGGAGGTGTTTGCAAACACAGGGGAGAATTTCCAACTGAAGACAGAATCACGCCAAGTTCAAATGAAAATGTATATCTCAGCACTGCCCACAATATAAAACATGTTTTCCGCTGTCTTTCTTTGTTTGGCTTTCAGCTTTAGAGACGTGTTTGCCTCCAAAAATTCTGCACTTAGCCCTGAATACAAGAACAAACACTCAATAATGGAAAGATCCAGATTTACACACCCTGGGGCTTTATGTATCATGGCACTGTTTGTAAACAATGAGGCCAACCCCAGACTAAACCTCCATTAAATTGGGGCATGACAGCTTGAAAATCCAAGTACCTAAAAGACATACAATTTTTTAATGAACAAAAACTTTAGCTTGGTGTAAACAAACATAGCTTTAAAAATTCATGATTGAGGCTTTAAAGTGAGCAGAAAACATACAAAAGTGTTCAGATAGTACTTGGTACTTGCATGGAATGTATTCCAGTTAATGGGCTAAGCCATAGTTTCACATTCATAAAGCTGGTTATGCTCATCTCTTCCTCAACCTAGATGCTGATTCATCAGCATATTCCTTAGTGTAAACTTGATGAGGTATTGTTGAGTATTTGAAAATGGAAACTTGCAAGTAATCTGTATAGTAACATCTCTTAAGTTTATAGATAAGTGTATAGATGGACATATGGGTGGTAATTTGGTAACAAGCTTGATCTTTGAGAGTAAAATTGAAAGGGCTATTGATGCTCCTGTATGGATCAGCCCGCTGCGTCAGGCCCAGTGTGAGGTTAACGAGACAAACAGGGATTCTTGTCAGAGTAAAGCTTCAAAATGCTGTTGAATTCAGCACTGCAGGAGGGCATGACAGAACCAATCAGAAATCAGCTAAACTCACTGCACACATCAGCAGGGGTGGTGTAATTGTTTGAAAGTGTTTGTTGTTGCAGTGGTGAAAACATCTTACAAGTTCTGATCAACATCATATGTTTTGGCTCTTTTTCGTTCCACTTTTCAGACCTCTCTGATTTCACAAATCTTTGCGTTTATGTGTTGTGTAATGTGATTTTGACATCATTGTGGCCATGATAGGCGATATAAACTCATAAACAATTTCAATAAACTCTTGAATGTTAGAACAGTAGATAGATCATAGACAAGACTAGAATAGGAAAGACCGGAGCTTAAACCACCCCAATAAACATTTTATTCAATAGAATATTAGATACAAGACCACAGAAGACAACAACCATTTCTATACACTAGAATAGGAGAGACTGGAACATAAACAAACTCTGTTTAAAGGTGATATTCATACAAAATAAATATAATTCATGACATATCTTAAATATAAGCATTGTGAGTAAATAAGAAATATTTTTACTTGTAGTCTGTAAAGTTTGTCCATCAGTTACTAAAAGGGATCAAAATAAGATTTACTCTTTGACATTCACATTCCTGACTTTCACATTATTTTGTAGACACACAAATAACCGCAGCACCAACAAGTTATTAGCAAAATATGAACTGGCTGAAATGGGGCTGATTCAGCTTCAGGCCAGCTATAGATTTAATTGAGAAGCTGTGTTGAATGCATTGTGACATGTAGAGAAGTGTCTTTGTTCAATTAGTCACAGTGCAAATCTTGTACATTTATTATCTAAGGCACTTAATCGCAGTTGTGGGGGTGCTAGAGCCCATCCCAGCAGAGACACACAATTGACAGGTCACCAGATATTAGTCAAATCAATACTTAAAATCAATATTTGAACATTTAAATGTGACCAGTACAGCTTTTTTATTGGTTTCTTGCTGTATCTGAGGAAGGGCTCCCAAATAAGGCGCTGCAGTGTTTGAACGATGGATATTTGTCATTAGCTATCAGTTACTGGTACGTAATCCCTCCCGTTCAGTTCTGTCACCAGCTGACACTGGAACGGTTTGTCCGGAAAGATTTTGAGCAGAACTGAAAAATGGTCTGACAGGGGTTAAAGTTAGTGTAAGTGGTGTGTCCAGTCTGTGTCACACTCTGACCTGTGCTGTTTTTCCTGTGTCAATAACAGTAACAGCTGTTCCATACCAAAGCTAATTTCCTCTGTACTCTCATCTCTCCACTCCTTATGCTGAGCTCGCCTGTGACCCACGGGTCTGCCCTGCTTACAGCAGCGATTTTACACACACACTTACACACACACACACAGACATGAGTACACTGAGCCAGCCGGACCGCATCCGACAGAAAAGTCATAGAGAGGTCATGGCACGGCTATCAGTGTGTGTTGCTAGAGATATTTATGGAGCCTGGGGCTCAGTCACTGTCCATAGAAAGAGAGAGAGAGAGAGAGAGAGAGAGAGAGAGAGAGAGAGAGAGAGAGAGAGAGAGAGAGAGAGAGAGAGA
>JBBMFX010000084.1:0-19418 GCA_037832545.1 Rhabdalestes septentrionalis | reverse complement strand
TGGCGTTTTTGTACTGTTACAAATTCCCACTGACGTTTTGTCATCACGTGCATTGCCAAGTGACCTGTGCTGTTCCTCAGGATCTGGGTGGAATTTCATTAAATTTCAGCAGACACATATGAGTAGAGCTACAAATAATGCAGACAATTGATCAGATGAATCATTGCTTTGATTCAGGTCAAACAAATGACATTTGGGGCAGCTGGTGGTCTGGTGGTTAGGGAGTTGCCCCTGTGATAGATAGGTCATAGATTTGAATCCCAGGACTGCTAGTGGCACCTCTGGGGTACCCTTGAGCAAGTTACTGTCCCCACACTCCCCCGGGGGCTTTGTTGCCAGTTGCCTAATCCTTCTCTTGGTGAATGGGTTAAATGCAGAGAAACAAGTTCACACTGTTCACACTGTGTGCTGTGCTGTGGGGTGTCGATGCAGCACTGTAAGGGCCACTGGTTTCCAGTGTGTAATGGGAAACAGACAGGTACTCAACCAGGGTATGGATGGTTCTGACTTTAGATTAACCACTGCATGTCAAACTGCACTCCTCTGTGCAAACAGCACCTATATTATGTCCATATTATCTGGAATGCTTTAATTTTAATAATTCAGGCATACAGCTTGCATGATGCAAGGTGGTGGGGGTAGTGTAAGCTTCCATTACTTCTTCAGCCTCATAGCTCCAGTGCAAACCTAAAGAAAACTTTGGACACCAGATCCAGACTGATTGGCTACATTTAGGTTACGGGCTTCCCTTTGATTTGATTTCCTGCCAAATCTTTCCCTGAAGATAGATATTACTGGTACACATTTTCTGCTGGCTGGCAAACATTATGCAGGGTGGAGCTGGACTCCAGTATTGCATTAAAAGAAGCCCAGTACGATGACATGCCATTGCTTTTATCCTGAAAAGTGTGGGGGGAGGGAGAATATGGAGGGAGACAAGAGAGGGAAAAAAGAGCATAACAAACTCTGCCATCTGGCACTAATGGTGTTAGGGAAGCGAGAGGAGAGGAGACTTGTAAAAATACAGAAGCGTTAAAGGAAAAAAATAGGCTGAGCGGGACAGGGCCCGATTTTAGAGGAGTGTGTGAGGCTCTGAGCCTCATAATGGAGGGCTAATAGGCTTAAAGTCCAGCAGACAGCTCCAACACACATCAGGCCGAATGACAGGAAAAAGGACAAACGACTGAAAACATGAGCGACTCAAGTGCTCACCACAGGTCTACAGACAACACACTCTGTTGTTCAAGAATCCTGAATACTACACTCTGTTACTCTGGAGCAACCAAAACAATTCCATTTTATTCAAACTCATAGACACTATGTATACTATTCCTCATATCCCTGTGAATGTGTATACTAAATACTACAATGCATAATCAGCTCTATTCTCTTATTCTGGAACTACCAACCCCAATACTGTTTTAGTCAAATGCTTGAGGAATATTGTATAATGTTAAATTTTTCATTTCATATAATTTGAAAATGGAGGTGGTATATTGAAGATAGGATTCAAACCCATGGCCTCTTGGTCCAGAGGAAAGTATCCTACCCACTAGATCAGACCACCACCACACCAGTAAAAAAAAAGGAAGTGGCATTTAGTGGTAGTACAGTTACCTTTGGGGCATATGAGATTAGTTCCAAAAGTTATAATATAGAACTGAACTGTTGACCCATACAGTGGAAGGTCAACGAAAGTAGCATCTGTTCCCTGTAATTTTCCATTAATCTACATGTTGCTGATGTTTACTGTTTACTGAGAAAACCCATGGGGTAAGAGATTTTGATCTAACAGTTTGGAGAGTGCAGAGTGCAGAGCAGACCTGTTTAGATTAAATGCCTTGACTTTTTCTGCATCTTAAATACACACAAAAATGTTTCTTATATTTTGTTCTCAGATTTTGGCCAGAATAAAATGTGTTACTGGCTATATCTCCAAAAGCTTTCATCCAATAAATAAAAATGTGCACTACAAATACATTTTCATTGAAATGAATTGTTGGCAGTCCTGCTTGTAAATTCTTAAGACACCTCAAAAAACGAGCCAAATCGGAATCGTTTTCCTCTGGGTAGACATTGCCAGAACAACACTTTCATTGGTCAGGCCCTCGGATTGTAGTTGAAAGTCCTACCATGTCAGATTTATTCCAGCAAACTTAAGAAGTAACAGAAGAATCAATCTATGATAGATTGGTAACCTGTCCATAAGTACTGGGACAGGTCTCAGGACCCCACAACAGCTATTGGCCTAGTTATTGGGGTGTGTGCCCTGTGATCGTATGGTTGGGAGTTTGAATCTTCTAGCAGCACCCCTGAGATTCCCTTAAGCAAAGAAACATCCCCACAGACTGCTCCCTGGGTGCTGTGTTCCTGGCTTCACTTGGTGAATGGGTTAAGTGCAGAGAACAAATGTATGCTGTTCACACTTTGTGCAGTGGTGTGTTCACATAAGACAGAATGGTCACTTTAAACTTTTTTTAAAAATGGTACTTGGTTAAAAAGCAAATAAGTGAATGGACAGAGGACTCAACTAATCATGTTTTGATAAACAATGGAAGGGGTCAATTTTGTGAAGCAAAATGTAACTTTAGGCCCCTTGGAGATGCAGCAATTGATCAAGTCATAGAATTTCTATCAGAGAATAAACAGCAAGACTCTCTCTAGAAAGCTACATATGAGTTTTAATGTATGAAAGTGCATCTTTATGTCAACCGATATGTTAAATATCTTTAGCAAGCCGTAGATGTTTAATCTAAAATGGAAATAAATGTTTATTTTAGTGCTAACATAGTACCACAATCCCATAGGGATGCTAACATAGCATTATCTTAGAGGTGTTTTATCCAATGTGTTTAGTGATTGATTCTGTTATTATTGTACTTCACAGTGTAATAAGTAGACCTCAGAATTTATTTACTGACCCTTTTAAACAGCCAAATACCTCCATCATCCGAACATTGCTAAATGTTTCTGAGACTGAAGCTGTCCTCCACGTCCTTCATGAAGTTCCATCCGAGAGAGAAATCTGTGTGTGAGAGAGATTAAGCTCAGGCTGAATGATTATTTACATGTTAATTTATTCCTTCCCACCCTGGAGGTAGATGAATTGTTCACTTCAGGAAGTTTGTAATAAAAGCCCTCAGATCGATGATAATGGCATTTGGTTTGTGTTTGTCATCTTTGCAAAAGCAAGCATGCAGGAATTTGCTCAGATTTATCCGTTTCTCTGAGCTGTAAGTGGTGTGTAAATTATCCGCACTGTTTGCGTGGTGGTTTGTCTTTGTAAGGCAGTACTATTAAAGTCTGGACATTAATGACCTCGGCTGCTCCGATCAATGACTGAGAGCAACCAGCATTACTCTGTTTTTTAATGCACGTGTTTGTGTTTATTTATGCTTGTATATGTGTTTATTTATTTGCGTATTTGTGGCTATTTTTGCATGTGCTTCTTTTAATTTATGTGTGTATCTGTAGGATTTCTTTACATCAGCAAGTTGGATGGTGCATGCTGGGTGGAGTGTGTGTTGTTTGATGCTTTTGTGTGTGTGTGTGTGTGTGTGTGTGTGTGTGTGTGTGTGTGTGTATGGTGTATGGGAATGTGTGTGTATGGTTTGGGAATGGTTTGAGCCCTGGCCTCCATCTCAGTTTCACCAAGCATCTGTGATACCTGATGGAACATGTCCAATCCTACCTGGCTTCACCAATCCTACTAAAGTCTTGGTGCCATGCTTCCACAGGTTTATGTTTTGGGGGCTTGCAGAGGAGCAATAGCATGTGGTCACAATGTTTTTCCTCACACACATACACACACACACACACACACACACACACACACCAATATACATGTTTAGCAGGGTGCATGATGCTGCCATCTAAGAATATTGCTGCCTTCAGAGCAACAGTGTTTAGGTAGAGGTATCAGACTGACATCCATGTGAATGCTCAGTGCCATAGTGTTTCCAGCAGAGCACTGCCCGGAGCTTGCCCTGATCAGCTTGTTTTCTTCAAAAGGTGCCATCTCTTAAAAAAGAGGTAAAAGGGAACATGACGCATTAGACCAAGCCACCTTTTTAAAACTGACTGAAACCCTTTGAACACCAGAAGCACAGCTCCGTGTCAGACATAAGGCTGAGCTTGTTGTTCCCATGTCACATGGAGCCAAAATTATTGTAATTTCAGAAATATATACAGTGAAGAAAAGAATTATTTGACCCCTCATCAAATTGTCCAATGACAAAGAAATGAAATGTCTCAGAACAGTATCATTTTGATGGTAGGTTTATTTTAACAGTTACACACAGGGTAATATTATTATTAAGATAATATTACTAGCCCCTAACAGGGCCCCATGTGAGTGCTGGACCCCTAGAATCATTCTAACATTTCCCCCCCTGGCAGCGCCCCTGGTTACACATAGCACATCAAAAGGAACATTGAAAAAATCACTTTAAATAAAAGATAGAAAGTGATTTGCATTTCATTGAGTTAAAAAAGTATTTGAACCCTCTAGCCAAAAAAACTTAATACTTAGTGGCAAAACCCTTGTTTGCAAGCACAGAGGTCAAACATTTCTTGTAATTGATGACCAAGTTTGCGCACATTTTAGGATGAATTTTGGTCCACTCCTCTTTGCAGATTATCTATAAATCACTAATGTTTCGATGCTGTCTCTGTGCAACTTTGAGCTTCAGCTCCCTCTAAATGTATTTCTATTAGATTAAGGTCCAGAGACTGACTAGGCCACTCCATGACCTTAATGTGCTTCTTCTTGAGCCACTCCTTTGTTGCCTTTGCTGTATGTTTTGGGTCATTGTTGTGCTGGAATGATACATGTCTCCGTCCATTTTCCTGTTGATGCGGTGAAGTTGTCCTTTGCCCTTAGCAGAAAAAACCCCCCAAAGCAAAAGGTTTCCACCTTCATGCTTGACAGTGGGGATGGTGTTTTGGGGTTCATGGGCAGCATTTTTCTTCCTCCAAAACGGTGAGTTGAGTTAATGCCAAAGAGCTCAATTTTGGTCTCATCTGACCACAGCACCTTCTCCCAGTCACTCGCTGAATCATTCAGGTGTTCATTGGCAAACTTCAGATGGGCCTGCACATGTGCCTTCTTGAGTAGGGGGACTTTGCAAGCACCACAGGATTTTAATCCATTGCGGTGTAATGCGTTTCCAGTGGTTTTCTTGGTGAATATGGTCCCAGCTGCTTTGAGGTAACTGACTAACTCCTCATGTGTAGTTCTAGGATGATTTCTCACCTTTCAGAATCATTGAAACCCCATGAAGTGAGATATTTTGTGCTCCTTCCGTTTTTGAACAATTGCACCAACATTTGTCACCTTCTCTTCCAGCTTCCTGCTAATGGTTTTGTAGTTCATTCCATTCTAGCCCATTGTAGCCCATTGTGCTGGTCTACAGTTTTGTCTCTGACATCTATTTGGTCTTTATCATGTTGGAGAGTTTGGAGTCTGCTTGTTTGAGTGATTCTATGGACACGTGTCTTTTATACAGGCGACTAGTTAAGACAGGTGTCCTTAATGAGAGTGACTAATTGAATAGGAGTGTCTAACCATTATGTAGGAGCCAGAAATCTTAATGGTTGATAGGGGTCCAAATATTTATTTAACTCAATAAAATGCAAATCAGTTTCTATCTTTTATTTAAAGTTATTATTTTCAATTTTCCTTTTGATGTGCTATCTGTCACTGTTCAAATAAACCTACCATTAAAATGATACTCTTCTGAGACTGTTAATTTCTTTGTCATTGGACAAACTTACAAAATCATCAAGGGGTCAAATAAATATTTCTTCCACTGTAATAATATCCAGGAGTAGGGCTTTTAAATTTGCATAACACGCAAATGCAAAAACGAATAAAAATACCAAAGTTTCTTTTATTTTATGTCCTAAAACAAACAAGATCTTTGAAACAGGGAGAACTTCCTGGATAGTCTCCACCCACAAGTGGGTGGGTTGGGTGGGGGTCTGGAGAGCGGCTGAGCGGTTGCGCGGTTGCCCATCAAGCAAAAATGCAGCAAATAGTGGGTGTGTGGGAGAGCAAACAGGTTTTAGACTGTTTTACATTTTTATTTGTTGCAATCAGATTTTACTAATATGCTCTGTGTTCTAAATGTTAAGGTCCAGTCTGACGCTCATTTCCACTGCGGTTACCTTCAGTGGTCGACTTGGTTTAGCATGGGCTGTCTGACTGGTCAGCCTTATTCTCAGCAGGGTGCGATGCACTGTGTGTTCGGACACCCTCCTGCATTAAAATATTTGTGACTTCTACCACAGCATCCCTTTTGGCTGTTTGGACCAGACAGGATAGTTCTTGTTGCCCTCGTGAATCCGTAAGCACACAACACCCTGTTGCTGGTTTGTATTTTATCCATCTGCGAAACACCACCAATAGACACTCACTGCTGCTGAGCAGGAGAATCTTAAGAGCCTTAGCGCTTCAGAGGTGCTTGGACTCAGTCACAACTAATTGGCTTTGTTCAAAGTCACTCAGATCTTTACTATCAACCACTAAAACCTTACCTTCTCAAAACTTAGAGAAAAAAGATGTTGCTTTAAACAGCACATGTACTACATGCAGTGAGCAGTGACTTGAAACCATTTCAAACCTGGTAATGCTGTATTACTCCAGTTATAACAGTATATGACCACAGCAAAACAGGTTAGAAATATGAGTAGTTTTACTTGTGGACAGCATTACGGTTACGACCCTAATTTTAAAAGTAGGATACTAAATAGGTCCCAACATTCCAAGTGTGTGTGTGTCCGTGTGTGTGTATGTGCATGTGTGTACTTGTAATTTGTCCTCGTTTCATAAAGCGGTTCCCACTGAGGGATTAAGGGAAGATTTTACTGCACAAAACAGCAATCTGCTGCACATAAACCTAACCACACAACAGCCCAACAACAGCTGTGCTACTTCTGCTGACTGTGTGTGTGTGTGTGTGTGTGTGTGTGTGTTTGTGTGTGTGTGCCTGAAGCCAGGACAAACAGTTATATTGTCCCACATTAGACCTCAGAACTATGAGGACAAAATGCGTTGAGGAATCCATTCAGTAAGTTTAACACACACAAAGCTCAACAGTCTGTGAGTGTTAAAGTTTTGGATCAGGATTAAAATCAGGTTTAGGATGAGGATTAGATGGGCTGTTGGTATCAGAAAGGCTCCAGAAGGATAGATTAAGTCTTTCTTTTTCATGATAAGCTATATAAGTATCAGGAACGAACCCTCAGTAATTCACTTAAAAGCTTTTTGCGTCAGACGCAACATATGGCAGCATTTCCTTATGACAGCATGAGTTGCTAATCCTTTTATATTAAACGGAATATATGGTAGAAGTGTGACGTCACTTTCTGACACAAAGAAGTCATGTTGATATCGAATAAAACAGGCTGGAACAGACAGATACAATTTCGAGTGGCACAAACGAACTAGGAGGTTAATGTAACTAATGAGTAATGGTCATCTATGTGCAGCTTTTAGCATGGAGCAAACTACATGCCTGTCATGCTCTAAACTGCATCCACTTGTTAAGCAATCTGACATTTTTGTTTGTTTTCATACATTAGGTGACACAAAGACATTATATGGCGTCTTACTCAGAGCCAGCCACTCTATAAACATCCATGAACAAAACTGAAGTGAAATTCAAATTCAGTCTCCAAATTCGAATGCTTGATTCCAAAATTCTAAGCTGCTTACAGAATAACTGAGGATAAGTCTTGCTTTAAATCATCTAGTTTTATGTTAAATAACTCCATCTACAGGTTAATTTGTCGCCTGAACATCAAATCCTTTGCAAAACAAAGGATTCAGTTGCTGTAACCCCTTATTCCTCTCTACAGTCGTGGGTATCTGGAGCTTAACCCGGGGCAGGGCACTCACATACTCACACCTACAGTCATTATAGAAAAGTCAGTTCACTTGACACACATGTCTTTGGACTGTGGAAGAAACTGAAGACACTGGGGGCAACTGATATCACCACAAGGAGAACATGCAAACTCCACACACACACACACACACACACACACACACACACACAAGACCAGGACATGGATTCAAACCCCCAACCCTGGAGATGTGAGACCACCGTGGGGCCCTGAAATAAAGAAAAGTTATATATAGACATGTATTTGTTTGAAAAAAATATTATTCATTTATACCAGTGATTCCGAAGTTATGGTGTAGATTCCGAAGTTATGGTGTAGCTTCTTGAAGCTACACCATAACTTCGGAATCTATGAAAAATCATAGTTTTGGAGGCCTTTCTTCCTGAGTCTTCTCATTTTGATTATGAAAATAAAACCAAAACAAAGTAGGCTAACCCAAAAATGTTTCTTTTTTATTTTTCTCTGTATAGATTTGACTGTACACAGTTCATATCATTGCACAGAAGGCATAAAGGAATAGACTCGGTGCTCTTTTGAGACACACATGGCAATAAATAGTGCTCCGAAAACAAGACTGCCAACACACTTTCTGAAACTGTACAAAAATTTACAACAATAAACACAAGTTCAGAGGCAATGCAAAAAATTATTCTTTTTTCCCATTGTGTGGTTTGAGGTTTGCTTCAGGTGCCTTCTTATAGCTTTCCAGTCATGAGCCTCTTTGTAATATTGAAAATAGTAATCAAATGCACTCAAATGAAAGATTATTCTTGGGCATTATTTTCATTTTAGCTTCTATAATAACATTATGTCCCTCTTTCATTAAAAGATCAGTGTTTGTCTTTATGGGAAGTTTTGCACATGCTCAGTGAAAATGTAAGTCGATGGTTGTCTGGTGGTAAAATAATACTGATTTTATCTGTATTGCCAAAAATGTCACCAGTGATTAGAAACGATAATCAGTGTCATTTTTTGTTCGAGGCATTGCTGGTTTTTTAATATGAGATGTCCCAGTGATAGGGCAAACTCTTAGTACTTTAAAAAGACTCTACCCATGTTTTCAGCTCTAATGTATTATTGAAGTCAGATCATTTATAACATGAATTTGAGTTTAGAAAATGTGGCCTTTGGGAACAGATGGTCATATTTCACAATTCACTGATGAGAAATGATCATATCTCCATGTAATGCTATTTGACTGAAACTATTATAAAAGAATCTGTTTAAAATGAAAATCTAAACATTGTTTCAAACCACTGTTTAAGGGTTTACCATGGAAATGAATGGTTGCAACATATTGCTAAAAATAAAAATTGAATTGATTTGAACCTTTACATGCAGAAACAGGACAAAAGTTGAGTTTAAATTGGTGTAAAATCATAGCTTTTGTTACTCTGCATAAAGAAATTCATACGAAGTAGTCATTTGAGTGACTGAATTGCTCAGAATTGATAAAAACACTTTTCACAGTGTACCATCATTTCAATATTGACACCATTATTGATCACAAGCTTTTGTTTTTAGTACCAAACAAAGAGAATTGTGTCATTGCATTTGATCTTTGTTATTTATTAGTGGATAAATTAGTGGATAAATTACGCTCTGGTAGGCCTTTAAAGTCTGATAGGTACTTTTGAATCAATATATGTAGTAAATTAGACTTGTCAGAGTTTTATACTGTTTAATGCATTAAATGTGGCAAAAAATGTATTGATGTGACAAATCTGTCTTTGAGAAACACATACACTGCTGCCTCAGGGTAACACATACTAATAATATCAGGGACATTTTTAGAAGTGTGTGTAGTAGCACCCTTATACACTCTTATATATCTCTTTCCATACACACCCGAGTGACATGGAGCAGCACTTCAATATGACCGTTCAGAAACAGAAAAGGGCAGTTCATCAATTTGGAGACTTTTTTTTGTGTTCTAGGTACATTTATAAAGATAAAAATACTTCTCTAAAAGAACTGGTTTCATGTGTTAGGTAAGAGCTCAAAACCTTTAAATTGTGCCTCATTGTCCCCCATCTTTACCCTTTTCACTTCTCCTTTATATTATAAAAGGGGTAACATACATAGTTTGCTACATAGTTTCCCACAATAACTTAAAAATTGCCAGTTTTAGAAAATGTACTACATCCCCAGTTTTACTTGTTCTAATTACCATCACATCGAACGTTTTAGTGTGTGATTCCATAATGATATTTTATTTCAAGTACATGAAAAAGTATTATTATTATTATTATTATTATTATTATTATTATTATTATTATTATTATTATTATTACAGTGTATCTGAGAATATGTGCAGTTTCCCCAAAAATTTGATAATCTAAGGATTTTGTTCAGATTTTTTCTTCAGTTTCACTTATTTCAGGTTGAGACACACTAAGAAAAGCGAAGTGATGGTAATAAAACATATTATTCGTTCTTTACCCAGTTCTAATATAATAGCATGATCAGTTTTTTGTGTACTTCATGATTTTGCCACATTCAAGTGACACACTTGAATATTACCTGAAATTGCCAAATGTCAAATGTGACCCTAATTGAAGAATCATCCCAACAGAGTTTCTATATGTATCTATATACCTTCACCAAGAGAAATCCTTCTATGTTTTGTTGTTGGCAAATAAAAAGAGTTTCTGATTGACGAACAGAATGGAAGCTCCGTCAGCAGGTAATAGGAAAGATCCTCTAGTTCCGCTGCTTCACATAAATTCCCTACAGGATGAGGGTTTGTGCATTACTCTCGTACGTTCCTCTCTCTTGTCTGTAGCTGGCCATGTGCGCTGGAGGCAGGGGGTTTAAAGTGCGTGGCCAGTCACAAGGCTTTGAAATGACTGCGGTGTTCGTCATTCCGAAACATGCATGGTCTGCCTCTTTTTTTTTTCTTTTTTTTTTTACAATAACACGGAGAATGGTCAGTATTGCTGCTGGTTAGCTTGTAGCTTCAACAACACTCCACTCGGCGCTGATTCGTGCCACAAAAACTGCTGAATCCAGTGTTGAGAGGAATTTAAATACAAATAAAACAAAAATAAATATATGTATATATATATGTTACAGTACAGGGAGCACTGTCAGTGTGCCATTCCGTGCAGTATGAGCTCCAGTCTTTTTTTTTCTGTATGCTTATTTAGGTGAATGACTGTTCAGTGATGGTCAAATTCTGCCCCTTTCTGTATAAACATTGCTTGGTGGTCAATAAAAGTCAGATTCCACCGTTTCCTCTTGTTTCACTTTCCTTTTTCCATTCTATTCCTACCTTTATGACCTTTGACCTCAAAACTAGTCCCTCTCACCCTCATGTCTTCAGGAAAAAACATTCTGCCGTGATGAACTTTGACCTCAGAACTGGGAATGGTCCATCTCGTCCAGCCATGAAGCAGGACTGGTGGGGAAGTCTGGGTAACCTGTGCTGCTTCCCGTGGAGAGGTCAGAGGTTGGGCCCCCTGCCCTAAGTGCCTGACCCATGGCTGGCTGGCCCCCACCCAGCCCCTCCATGCTGAAGCCCAGGCTGCTGAGAAGCGGCGTGTGGCCAGGAAGGGAACTGACTGATGATGGAGACTGCGGCAAACCATACGGGCTTCCAGCCCTCAGCTCATGGTACGGAGGCCCACCTCCCTCCAGAGAGAAAGCCCCGTTCATCACACTCCCGCCAGACACATCCCCCACACTGCCGTACAGGCCGTTGGCGTGGCCAAGATCAGACAGGATCTGCTCCTCTGTTGGAGACAGAAAAGGACCGTTATCGTAACACAAGACAATTACACAAACTAGACAAAAGTAATGGGATACCTGACCATTTCATCAACAGGGACTGTAAAGATATTGCATTTTGCAGTCCCCCTTCCGCTCCTCTTGTTAGGCTTTCCACAAGATTTTGTGGGAATTTTTTGCCCATTAATTCTTTAGAGCATTTATGAGGTCAGATACTCATGTTGGCTCTCAATTTCCATTCATCCCAAAGGTGCTGGATGGGGTTGAGGTGAGGGCTCTGTCCCAGTACTTTTGTCTATATAGTGTTCAAAGCAGCCAGTATCAGGAATCACAATTAGCATAAATGGTTATAATGGAGCTGACTTTTGAAGGAGCATTTTTATAATAACATTCGCATCTTGAGCAAAACATGTATTTTCTTTAAATAGAGGAAAGAAATTCTAAGAGCTAATAGAAACACGCATATCTGGATGGATAGATTAGAGGAGGCAGGTTAGCGCAGACAGGGGTAGCGTCTTTGATTTACTGTCTTTTTATACCTCAGCCTGTGTGATCGCAATGCAAACTGCTTTCTTCTCCTGACCACACCGAGCTGCTTCAGTAACAATGTTCCAACATGCTTTCTGACTAATTGACTAAAAGCTCGACCTAATTTATGGAGTTTGTGCTTTGCTTTTTTTTTTCTCATAAAACGGTTGCCTTTTAAAAATGGAGGTAGACTTTTATGAGTTTTCAAAAACGGACTCACAGAGATCAAATTGTCATAAAAACACAGCACACATGAAAACCTGCTCCCAAACGGCATGTCAACTTTTCAGGGAAGAGAGAACAAAGAAGGATGAAGGAGCTGGAGAACTGAAAATGAGGAAGAGTGATGGGAGAAAATGAGTTTTGTGAAGTGTTCAGACCTCTGAAGCTGAGTTCGCTGTCGCTCAGGCCCCCATCCTCGGCTGAACTTTCCTTCTCTACCTTGTTGCCTCCTCTGCTGCGTTTGACACTTTTGTAAAACTGACCCCAACGGTGGCGTCCAGCATCCTTCTTCAACCGTTTCTCCTTCGCCCTTCGGTTCTGGAACCACACCTGAGAGAAACAGAGAGACAGAGAGTTTATAGGACTGTAATTGTTGTGCATTTTAAACAGTGCCTACCAAATTAGAGGTGTCATCTAAAATAGGTGGAAATTTCATGGGCCCCTAACCGAATGTTGTAACCTAAAGATACATTACATTGCACAAAAAGTACATTACCGAAACCATTTAGCAAAAGCGACTTACAATTTGAGCAAACACTCCAGTTTCAGACCAGTGTTATAACTCTTATGTGCTAAAATCTTTATGTAAAAAGTAGTGTAAGAAGATATATGCGTTTTCAGGACATGTTTGAACATATAGTGACATCATGGACATTGATATTCTAAATTAAAACCAAAATCTTTTTCTAACTTCAGTAACTGATCGCATTAATATCTTTAGAGAGCAGTGGTGAGTAATCTTCATTTATTTGACTTCTATTATAAATTCTTCTCTCTCTTTCCTAACAGTTACAGTGAAAGCAAGACTACTCAGAAGCTGTCAGACTTTTATATTGATGTTAATTACTATATACAAAATGGTACTTTATTAATTTGTATTTTATAAGGATTTTAAAGATATCAGTAGCTAGTTTGACAGCTAATGCTAATATTTCTAGCACATATCTATACATCTAATCTTATAATTACATACCTGTTAAAAATAAAAAAAATTAGACCCTTGAGGGAATGCTACTGGTAGGTACATAAATCTGCTGTGTCTGTGGGCTAGCCAGATAAACACCACTGTTACAAGGACTTGGCAGATAAGTGGTGTGGAAGCTCATATTTATACAGGCCAAGACTGAATTATCTAATAGAATCTGATCTGATCACACACCTGTACGACGCGCATGTCCAGCCCTGTCTCAGAGGAGAGCTGCTCGCGGACGTGCCTAGCAGGTTTGGGGGAGTTTTTGTAGGCACTTTTGAGAGTCTCCAGCTGTTTGGCCGTGATGGTTGTGCGAGGACGCTTCGCTCCAGTCTCAGAGTCATCTGCACAAAAGAGCACTGGGTTACAAAAATGCTTCTACATGATTCACTAGGGTTATTTCATGCAACTGCAATTGTATTTCCGAGCAGCCAGACAACTGCACCTCAATAAAACACATATGCAGCAATGTTTGATTATTAGACCAGCTCAAGATAAATTAGTGGGCTAAAAGACGTATGTGGGTGTACAGTCTGTACAGTCTGTTTTTCTACAGCTTGTTTTGAGAAAAGGACTAACATCATACCACTCAAAACATCCCCGAAACCATTTATTCATGAAAACACACTACATTTCTGACTATGTAGTGGTTGTTCTTTTGCAATTTGTGGGAGTGTGTCTGCGTAAAATATGTGCACATCACCATTGTTTTATACACTATTGACCGCACTTGATTCCATACAAAACTTTTTTTGGAGAAAACAATAATAAATATAAATATTTTATTATGCCTTGGAAAGGTAAATCTACACAGCATTTTTTTTCTTATTTTACAATTGCAGAAATTAAAATTAAGTGCATAGTGTGTGCATCTATGATCTCTGTTCCACTCCACCAAAAACTGAATCAGAATTAATGAAACTACAATAATGACACTGCATTCAGATACATTGACTTTCATATGGAGTTGGTCCCTTTTGTAGCTGCTGAAATGGTTCTGCTCCCCATGCAAACTTGTTTTTCTATAACAAACCTGATGAAATGTAAATGCCCTAGGCAGGGGCAAATAGCTTTAGATTTATATTTGATTTCATTACATTAATGTTGATCACACATTAAATGTAACATTCATATATGTGTGTGTGTGTATAATGTAAAATGTCTTCTTATCTTATTTTGTGTCATCTACATTTTGATCTACTGTTAAAAGATGCACAATCCTTCACCCCAATCGACAAACCTATGGAATCTTTTCCATTGTTTAAGACACCTGTTACGCCAGTGGGGAGGGGTTTTTAGGATCTTGCACAAGCAAGTGTGTAAAATGAGGTAAAGCACTACGACCAACAGGGATTGCTAAAGCTCCTTTAAAAAGGCATCAAGAGCAGAACATCTACAAGAACAGTACCAGACATGAACTAACCTGTGAGATTGTTGTGCAACGTGAACTCCTTGAAATGAAGACTGTATTATTAAACTATTATCATGACCTCCATTGCAGTAGTTTCTTTGCAGGCAAGCCAGAAGGTGACTTTAATTGACAAGATAAATCTAATTCATTACATCAGAAAGAACGGCTTTGTAGGGGGGTATTCTGATCAGTGAAGGAGGAGAGTCAAGAGGTAAATAGTTGTGGGAAGTGGACAGGAGTGTACATGTGTGTGTTTGTGTGTGTGTGTGTATGTGGTTCACACATGATCAGTCGATATGGCCCTCAAACTGCCTCTGAGAGGCCTCAGGGGACGTAAATCTCGACAGCATGACCAGCCGCTGGACGTTATTGGGGCCCTGCCATAAAATCGCATTGCTTCACTTAACATAATCAATCAGGAGCCTGAGGAAATTTCCATAAATAAAGCAGGAGATCCTTTCAGAGGCAGGAGCATGAGGGGTCAGATCAGAGGCTGAATTTAAACCGTTTATGCTGAAACCCCACTGCTATCGACTTGATTTTCTACCCTAATTCTACCTTAGCCTTCCGTGTGTCTGTGATTTTACACAACTGGTGCGTGTGTGGGGGAGGCACCACACATCAGTACTCCATTTACTACTGAATAGTTTGTCCTATAGGCTAACAACAGTAGCAGCTGCCATCTTGATACCACAGCTCCGCGGAATTTGGAGAAAATGTGAGAGTTTGGCATGCATTTTCTATTCATTATCTGAGCCACTAACTATGGTTGTAGGGAGCTGGAGCTTATTCCAGCTCCCTACAGCTTATAACATCACAGACAGGTCGCTAGTCCATCACAGAACACACACAGATAAACACATTCACTCCTAGGGGCAATTTAACATCTCCAGTTCACCTGAAATACATGTCTTTTGGCGCTATGAGGAAACTAGAGCACACAGCAAAAAGGCAGACTCCGCACAATAGGGACCCTCAGCCAGCCGGCTGGGAAACCCAGGAACAGCTTGCTGCAGAATGACAGCCCACCACACTGCCTGACATGCATTTTTGAGCAAATCTAATTGTTAAACATGCTTTGCCATTACTTGCCAGCTCCATTATACCCATACCCTCTGCAAAAAAGGTTTTTTTAGGCAGATTCAAATAACATTTTCAAGTTCTACCTATTTAATTTATTGAAACATAATTCAGAAAGTGAGAAAGGGGATGTTGTAGAGTAACTTGACAGTGGTGGTGATAGGAATAAAATGTCATAATGTCTACAGATTTAGAGCTATTTTATTTGCTATCCCAAACTTGTGAACCTTCATGTTTCATGTGAGTGTTTATGTATAATAATGGTAAAACAGTGGTAAGTTGGTTACTATGAGTGCTGAAATAGCACATGCTAATTTTACAATACGTCTGTTGTGGATTTTTTGTTTACATTGTTAAAGCAATATACAACCAAGGGTAAGTTAAAATGAAGAAGGTGGCAAGGTCAAACTGATCTGAGCAAGTAGCGAAGAAAATAGAGCTGGAAAAGGCTAAAAGCTCAAGTAGGGTATCGACTTGGACCATAAGTAGAGCACATACAACATATGGACTGAGCTTTTCACAAAAGTACAATATAACCTGTTACATGCATGATCTACCAGTAGCTTAAAATACAACCGTTCATTAGCCTCAAAATACAACAGTCCACATTTAAAACAGCATCAGCTCCTACACTACTCGTCTAGGAATGTAAAAATACCATTAGATTTGCATGTTATATGTTAAACCAGGTCATTTATACTGGAGTCTAAAAACCCAGGGGTGCCACCAGAAATCTTGGGCCCCATGAAAGATTAGAAATCCCCCCCCCCCCGCTTATTAAGATAATATTACTAGTCCCTAATGTCAGTGCTGGGCCCCTAGAATCATTCTAACCTTTCCTCCCCTGGTGGCACCCTCTAAAAACCTACACATTTTATCTATATATATTTTTTTATATTTTAAGTTTCTTAAAACTGAAATAGTGCCTCAAGGATCCGACAAGTTATTTATCACTACTTACTTAGTTTTAGGGCTTCCTATCACCACAACTGTGAATAATTCTGACTCTAGATCCTGACATGACATGAATGACATCTTGCATGATTTCCCAATGCAATGCAAAGTCAGCAAAAAAATCTGTATTTATCCAAAGATCTTAAAAGCAGTGTTTTCATATTTAACACATTTTCATATTTATCATATTTAAGATGTTTTCATCAAACATCTTAATCACATTATTGTTTTTTTTTCCCCAGTAGATACTTTTCTTCAGACCCCCCCCCCCCCAATACCCACCCACCCACCAATCACAGAGTATGTATATGTGCTCATGTTTTTTGCTTTTGTGGGGAAAATGATAAATGTTAAGGTCCAGACACTTTGGGGTAACTTGGTGGGTGGTCTTGCATAAACGATCATTTTAAAATTAATACCTAAATAATAATCCCGCTGATCCAAAGTTAAAGAACAAAAAGAGCACAAAGATAAGCCAGCAGCAAGTGTAACAGCAGTGATTTTGTTTACCGTTCTGTTTGGCTGTCTCATAGTCAGATTTGCAGACCAGTCGGCCGTCCTCCATCAGGTAAAACTCATCTCCCGTGGCAAGCTGCCTACTGCACATCACACAGGAGAAGCAGTGAAGGTGGTAAACAAAATCCTGGGCCTTCCGAACAACCTGCGATGGAGGGATGCCCTGCTGGCAGGATGCACATTTTGTTCCAAAACGCCTGCAAGCACATATGCACACATACAAGCTGGGGTTAGCTGATACTCAGAAACAGTTACTAAAACATAAATGAAAGAAAACTAAAAGTAAAACTGAAAGTTTAAAAAATATATATTTTATAAGTAACCTACAAAGGTAAGAAAGAGCAATACAATAGATTATAATCTATACAACAAAAAATTATAATATTAAATACACTTTACAACTAATACAAAATCTATAAATATAGAGAACAGTTTCCCCTGTTTTACTGTAGCTCTAATCAGATTAACCAGATTCTTTCATTCAGCTGCTTCTGAAAACTCGCCTTTTAGTGAGCAGTCAAAAACAGTTTAAAGTTTGCTTTGGTAACTTTAGGGGAGGGAGTGTCTGTAGGTCGTGAAAAAACATAAAAAAAACCCCATTTAATATAACATTTGTTTGGAAACATTATTGATGTTCAGTATGTGTCTGATGTCACACAAAAGCATTTAATTTATTCTACCTATGTAGTCTATAGCAGTTTAGACCCAGGATTCACACACACTTTATAAGGCGTGTTTTAGTCTGGGTTGCTTTTTGAACAGAGCTGAATACAGTGAATTCAAGAAGAACACAGAACACAACCACAAAATATTCATTACTGGACCTTGGGGAAAAAGATCAAATTCAATAAAAATTTAATATATGAGGTCCTTTAAGGTTAACACTCATGCAGTACAGCACTCTGGAACTAATGGTTTGGGGAAACAAGACAACAATAAACATACATTGTTGCACTCTGAAGCTGATTTAATTCTAACTGAAGGTTATACACTTCCATTATTTGTTATATTCATTAGTCTCTTATATCTAGTCTCATGGATAGCAAACATGTCATGACTGATCGACTATATTTCTATTCATAAGAGGGAAATTGGGGAAATTTGATTTTTCGCTTACTTAGTGCTTTAAAGGTTCGGTTTTGTTATGCTAATGACGCTAACAATGAAAGCCCATAGTCCCCAAATAGCATCATTCAAACTATATCACACCTTAGTTCATTGTTAGCAACATTATCATGTATAATTGAACTGTATAAATCTGAAATGTCGAACGTTGAATAATTTTTCTAAAACTGCAAAAACACATACAGATCTAATTGTGGTTGCCAGATCCTCTGCTTTTAATAAATTGCTCCTATCAGTGCACTGCAGGCCTTGGAAAGACACGCTCTAGCCTCATAAAGCTCTTACTCAGGGTAGATTGTAAATCACACAGCAGCTAAAGCTAAATAAACTCCCTTTTACCAAGGTGAAGTTTGTGTGCTCTGCCCCTTGAAAAAAGAAACCTTCTTCAGAAACACACACATACACACACACTCTCTCTCTCTCTCTCTCTCTCCTCCATTTCCCTCCCACAGGACGGTAGCTTTAACATTAAAATCCCCCCTTTGTCCCCTGGGCTGCTTAATAAAGTTAGCCTGCACTCTGGGCCCCGCTAGCCTTTTAGCCTTTTAGCTCTCATTGTGGCCCATGACATTAAACTCTCTCAAACATGATTTAGTAAAAGCCCACACTGATCCTGTTTTGGATAAAAGTCAAACTTAATTTTATTCTTTAATGCTGCAGGGGAGGCTTAGATCTCAAAAACGCGAGGAGAAGAAATGTAAAGTTGCTGCATTGGGGTCTCGCTCCACACACGCTGAGGGGAAATTCAATTGGGGGACATGCAGCAGCTCATTCCCCCCCCACACACACACATACACACACACATAATACACGAATACACACAAGCACACACTTACACACACATGCTCAAACTAATACTGTACAAAAAATTCAGTACTACACTGGTTAATGAAAGGGATCACACACACACACACACACAAACACACACACACACACACACACACACACACACACACACACACACACACACACACA
>JBBMFX010000083.1:3455-13620 GCA_037832545.1 Rhabdalestes septentrionalis | reverse complement strand
TGTGTGTTTGTGTGTGTGTGTGTGTGTGTGTGTGTGTGTGTGTGTGTGTGTGTGTGTGTGTGTGTGTGTGTGTGCATGCGCGTGGGTGCTTGTAAACAGTACGTGTCATGTTTCATTGTTTTCAGCGTCATGTGCAGTTGCTGAGCTAAAAATAGTTCACTAGTCAAAAATATCCAGGCAACAGTGTCCTGTGGCCAGAAACTGACCACTACTGAAAGACTAGAGAACAACATTACAACATTAATCCCAGAATCAGTTGATCTATCACCATCAACTTTGACTCTTCAAGCTGAACCTACAAGGTGGATGCATCTAATTGTGGACAATAAGTAGAGACAGTGGTTAAAAACTCCAACAGTACCACCATGTGTGATTACACTTGTAACAGCATAACCATGGTTGCATCACTGAGAAAGATCCACCACACAAATAATACCTACTCACTGGTGGTCCTGTGAGGGTCCTGACCTTTGATGAATGGGGTAAAGGGGCTTTCAAATGATGCAGAGAAACAGATGGACTGCAGTCCATGGTAAATTGTAAATTACAGAGTGCAGCTCTATGGTCAGTGGAGCTGATACAATGGACAATGAGTGGGCCAGTGAATGTATGGTACAGCATGTTAAACATTTACAGACATAAATACACTAGTGGGTAAAACACTTGCCAGCCGTCAAATTTGCAAAATTTTGTCACGGATTACACCCTGCATACTCCAGACTCGTAACTTTTAGGTTATTTATTTATTTTTTACATTTTATTTTATGTACTATACAGATCCTGCATTTTACATACTATGGTACTTAGCTCAATGGCGCCTCATTATTATACTCATATACTCAAACAAAAAGAGTTTTGGCTCAAAGGGATTCCAAGGCAGAATTATGTTGTTTAGTTTTATTTTTTCAGTTTATGCAGACAAATCTCAAGAAGAAATCATTTACACCGGAACTTTTATGTTATTTATTTATTTTTTACATTTTATTTTATGTACTATACAGATCCTGCATTTTACATACCATGGTACTTAGCTCAATGGCGCCTCAGTGGTGCCACTGGTGGTCCTGGGATTTGAACGCAAAACTTTCCGATTGCTTGGGCCGATTCCCTACCCTCCAAGCCACCAGATGCCCAATCATCTGTAAACCATCTTGTTATTTGATTGACATGTTTTGAGTAACCCTGCCTGTATTCTCGACTTTGATTATTGTCTCGCCCTTTTTGTTTTGTTTGCATTTGCATTTTGGATCCTAAATTTTTTTACTGAATTCTTTGTTTCTTCGGTGTGACCGTTTGGAATTGCATGCAAATCAGACAATTGGATTCGGAACTCTGTCAGTATGTTTGTCTGCAATCTGCTGAATTAAGGAATATATTTAGTTTTATTCCACTCTAGGGTCTTGGTCTTAGGGTTTTGGTTTGGACCAGACAACACCTCAAAGTTTTTGGACGGACTTGAAAGAATCTAAATGGGACAAACCTCAGAGTCTATGAAGGTCTTAGACAAGATTTAAAATGATTTTAAAAGCAAAGTGCCCCCAAAGTTTTGACATGCAATGTATACTCGCTTTCCAGCCTGCCAGAGTCTCTGAGGCTGTTTTGTATTTCTCAAGGTTGGATGCTGGAATGCTGTCCATCTGCAGAAGACGTCCTAGACTCCGTTGGTGTCCGACGGGAGTCGTAGCTGTGAAAACTGAGCGGATGAAAAATGGTGACCGAGTGAGTGTCATGTCTCAGGCTTGCGGAACGGAGGGAGAAAGGCTGAATTAAGCGTGACAGTCATACATCGTGTGTCTGGGAGGTGAAGTGTGAAATGCAAAGTGAAGGGCCAAACACTTATATTTCCATGCAGGTTAAGGGATATTTTCTTCAGACCGGGAATTGCAACATATCGTAATTTGAAATAAATCGTTTCTCCCTCAAAGGCCTTTGAAACAATCTGAGAACTAAAAGTTACAGATTCAGATCATACCGTACAAGTATAAGTGGAGGGGGAGATGTTGCTGCTGAGTCAGAAGCTCAGACTTGAACATGTTGATACACCATAGAAATCAAATTTAAATGTAAAACCATGCATAACCAGATGACTATTAGCAAACCAGTAGGAGACCCAGTTTAGCAATTTTACCCATTTTTCCTTTTCTTTAAGGGATGACTTTTGGGGAAACCTGGAGTGAGGAATTGGTCTTTAGGTGATAACTGGCAGAAATAGGTTTGCTGGAAGGCCAGAAGTCCAAGAAAGTACAATTAGCCTCAATCTCATTGGAAGGTAACATGGTCCTCCCTCTACCCCATCTCTCAACCATATGGGCAGGTGTTATCTGATGTAAAAAAAAACCTGGAAGTTAGCGTTTTCCCCCAAGAGTAATGATTCATTAATTTGTATTATTAGGTCTAATTAAATTGAATAATAATGGTTCATTAATTAATTGCGAACACAGTAGTTCTTTATCCTTTTTTTTAATTTGTGGTAGTTCTTTGTTCTAGTCTTCATCTTATTGGGTAGCATCCTGATTAGCTAGTAGGTGAGAACTGGACACTCAACTAAATGTAAACAAAACTAGACAAAAATATAATGAAGCGATATTAGGACACCAAATATGATCCACTACATCTGGGGTAAGTGGAAAGCTGGATAAATGAACAATTACCCTGTTTAGAGATCATCTTGAAATTAGACTAAATAGCTTGTGAACCCACAAAAACAAATACCAAACAAAAGCAAAAAAAATACTATTCACTATATAACTCAGTTCAATTACATTTAATTGATTTGGCACTTTTTACAACCAGGTTGTCACAAAGCAGCTTTACAGAGTCCAGGTCCGAGCCCCTAGTGAGTAAACCAAAGGCGACACAGGCGAGGAAAGACTCCCTCAGCTGGAGGAAGAAACCTCTGGAGGAACCAAGACTCAAAAGGGGAACTCAGGTCGACCCAGAGAGAAAGGAAAGACAATCTTTATGGAGATAAATAACAAGAGAGGGCCTTGATGAACAAGATAATCGACAGATAGGCCCTCTATGGCTAACAAAGTTGGTTTCATTAAGTGTCCAAGGAAGTAATATTTTCGGAAGTGAAACCATGCATAATGTCGCACTTCCAATATTGGTATTGGTCCCAATATAATTCTTTTTTTCCTTCTATAAGCTAATAACTGGACTTAACTGGACAATTTTCGAGAAGCTGTTCAGGTGAATTGCTGTTGGATTGGTGTGAAGAAATGAATTCAGGCATGATGAAAGTACATTATGCTTAATTATGCACTCACATACTTTAGATTTTACACCTGTAATTTGAACTGAATCCATGCATAAAAATCTCATTTCTTTCCACCTTTAGTTGAACAGAGATCTTGGAAGGTCTGGTGACCATTTGAAAATGGTGGTGCATTAGTTAACACATGTTTTCAGATGTTTTTAGTAGACTACATGGCCACATGCAGAATCATTTTCTCAGATTAAGCAGATTGCTGCTTTCATGGAGCATATGGGACAAACCGGCATAAAAGAAGCTGCTGAACTTTAATTTGGTCTCTTAGTTGGCATGATTGGCCCCTATATTTGCACATAACATACATATGATTCAAAAGCCTGTAATGTCGATATGCTGAATGATCATTTTGGACTTTTGCTACCAGTTGACTATGCTTTAAAGGCCCAGGCAGCTCCTTGCGCTAGATGGCACCAGTCAGTTTTTAAAGCAGTGGAAAAGCTGGCTCAACGTTGTCACACGGTGGGCACGGCCTGCCTGGCACTGGCATGTGGCTCACAGCCTAATAGAGACATATCAGAGACTATTAGCACAGATGGTTGTCATATGTATGCAAATCAGGTGCTCTCTGAATCAGGCATCCCTGACACCACCTGTCTGCCTTTCTCCAAACACACACGCACACACACACACACACACACTCCCCTCCCTTGAAACCCCTGCCCAAGAACACGATTGTACTACCCTGTTTCTAATCAGGCAGCACACATTCTGTAAAGCCAACACATTAATCATCATTTGTTGGGTTCGAAGAGATCTGAGATCTGTTCTCAGAGAGGAGCTGAGCAGAAGTCAATGTTTTTGTCCCTTTGAGCTCATGCGATGAATGGTAAAACAATATTTTAGTGAAATAGTGGCATTTACACTCAAATGATGTAAGTCTTTATCCCTCTGAATAGTATTCAGTCAGGTTCAACCAAAGTTATGATGTTATTTGTCTATCGCAGCTTTGGATGTAACTTGGAGATAACATTAAATAATGAATAATGACTTTTTTTTTCATTCAGGTTGGATGAAAATTGTAGTTTTTCACAGCCATTTTCACACATAGCCCCACAAACAAACAACAGAACCCCTAGACACTGCCAGATGTTGCCATTTTACATGACATCAATAACAGTGTGACACACAATTTCAGCTGCTTTTCATCATCTTCTCTCCAGTTTACCATCACGCAATTAAAATAGATTTGACATGGCTCATTTGTACGTATACATCAACAAAGACAGGGTTTGTCTTGAACTACGCTTCATTCCTACCTTGCTTTGAATCACCTTGTTTGTGCAAAAATACAATTTTACTTCTAACAATGTGTCTGATTTTGGACATATTGAGTAGATTAAATGAAAGAAATGGGAGCATGTGTTCCAACCACTCAGCATTCAGCACCACCAGTATACTGATCACCACCCGATCATCTGGAATCACTGCTTGAATGATTCACTGCTTGAATGTGTTTCTTAACAAACAAAACATTCCTCTGAAACTGGTCCGGTTCAGGGACTGGACTAGTAATGAGAGTCTTTGAAATTCCTTCAGGAAGCCTGGAGAACTGTCCCTCAAGAACACATTAAAACACAAGAATGTCTGTATCCTTGCTACTAAAATAAGAAGACATGAGGGGTGACTCAGACTTCTGCACAACAATTTACAGTATGTGCATATTTATATCTCCAGTACAAACAAGAACCTTTCAAGCAAAGAACAAGTGGATCAGTCGAATGGTTCTTCGAGTTTCTATAGATAACCATTACCCTATTTTTCTTTGAGTGTCCTTTACAATCCACCATTCATCGGATTCCAGTTCACATTTACTTTAATGGACTCACAATGGCATGGGTGCGCTCTCTTTGTAGCACTGATAGTTGATGGTTCTGGCCAGTCTCCCACCCATCTAGTGATTAGTGGTGGTGAGAAGAGGCCTCAGCTGTTAAACCATATGCATGAGATCAATCACCCATTGTCTTAACTGGAGAGTTAATGCTTCTCCTTCTCATTAACTCTCTCTTTTTCGACAACAGTCTCCCTCTATACTTCATTCCTTCTCTCAATCCTCCTTTCTCCGCCTCAAATACACAGCAGGCATGCACCCGCTTCTCGTTGCGACTTAATTCCATAAGGGACTATTGTTTTCATAACACCATTTAACGTGTTGTTTTGGGGCTTTTTTTAAAATAAAACAAAAGAAAGAAGCTGTCAGCCCAGCATTGCAAACAGATGCTTTAGAAAAATATTTAGAATGCGGTCCGACCCATCACCCTCCCTCCACCTTTCGGGTGCAGCCAATTACGTTTGTGTTTACGTTGTAACACTTTTTGTTTTGGAAAAACACGCTGTCCGTACCCGTCTCTCCTTCCCACGCATAGTTGTCATTTTTGCAGTTGAAAATGACCCGTCTCTGCAGCTTGGCATCTGTAGTCAAACCTCAACACAAGGAATTCAAACTTGGGCAAAGGGTAATTACACCGTGCAAAAATAAGTCTTTAAAAGCCTGGCATTTTCAGCTTCTTCAGGTTAATGTCTCTCCATTTTGTCACACTAAATATGATATATATATATATTAAGTTGTATATATTTATTAAATATATGTATATAGTAATTATAATTTTATTTGAAAGGCGTCATTCATTACACTCAAGGACACTGTGTACATAACGACATGATAATAATTCAATAATAATCAGATCATTAAGGGCTACAGGTTAGAACACAAAGAAACAAGAAAATATAGTAGGCATAAAAAATAGAAATCTTATGAATAAATGTAGAAAACATCTAAGCAATATCAAGAATAAAAGGGATATTCAATTTAGAGTGATATTTGCATTTTCTATGTACATATTGATCAAAACAGACAAATTGTTAGCACTGCCATTATTTCTGTTAGTTCTACATGTTGAATGTTCTCTGGGCACTTTCCTAACATCAAGATCAGGTGAATAGATCTTCTAAAAAAAAACACATGAGAAAGACTTTTAAGTCCACAGACACCCGAAATTGTCCAATATCATGCATTCTTTTGTTTTGTGGGTGTTTGGTTTGTTTTAAATTCCTTACAATTACAATTTTCCAACCTTTGTTTATTCTTTATAATTAAAGAGACGGGTTTTGTTGACATGCCTCGTAGCTCATACACTCGTCTGCATTTGTGTGTGTGTGTGTGTTACAGTAAATCCTTGATGCCCGGATTGTGCCTAAGTGAGAAAACTGTTCTGGACTAAAAACAATATTTTTTGTGTGAATGGGTGGAGCTAAACTGTCGTAGGCTGAGCAGGCTGCGTATGTGCACTAATGTTCATAAACATAAACAATACATTAAAATGGACTCTTTTCCATTTTTCCATTAGATTTTTAATCAAGTTCAGTTCAGTTTTATTTGTAGAAAAAAAGTAGATTTTTTGTCTCAAAGCAGCTTTCCCTCTAAAGGCCGAAAAGCTGAAGGAGAAGAAAATGCCGTCTGGGAGCATAAACAATTTGTTTCAATTTGACAATGTGTTGCATCTCATACACAAAATGTAGGATGACAGAAAGTAGACTTTCTTCAAACCTAGCCAGAAACCTAGACTCCATTTCCTTATAGCTTGGAACTCAGGAGCCACCCTTCATTCAGAAACTGAGGTTTTACATGAACATTTGCTCTTTATTAAGATTTGAATGTTTCTGCAGACTTTCTCTTTATCCAACTGTCCATTTTCTATATGTTCCAGTTTCAGTGGTGTAATATACAACCAATCAAATCCCTGGAAGAAAAACCTTTACCTCATTGGCCTGCTCTCCCCACATCAAAGCAGCTGTGCTGCTACCAGCCCTGGACTTTGCCTCACAGCACCCCGCCATAAAATGGTACGAAACATGGCAGAAACATCATGGTCCATAAGTACAGGCTGCAGGAGCAGGCAGATCCCAGCCCTCTTCCTTCTCCAAGGCAGTAGCTCTGCTTCCTTTCCCACAGTGCTGACAACAACGAGGAACGCCACCCACTCATGACTCATCACCACGCTAATGACCTTCACTGCCCGAGCAGGTACAAGGCTCACATCTGACAATCGCATCATTGCACCCCGAGGGACCACTGTGGTGGCAGGCATATGTGTCCAATAAGAGAACCTGCAGAAAGCAGCGGTGATTTATGCCTCTACATTATCAGCATGGTTTGAGCCGCCATCACTGCTGTCCCTGGTCCTCATGGTCTTCCAGTATAGTCTCTGTGGCTTTCACTGATGTGAGAGCAGCACAGGGACCGTTTAAAGAAGATTACTTTAACAGGACTGCAGCGGTGACCGGCCTGGAAGAGTTCGGTTTGAAAATGAGGCTTCTTGGAGTCTCCTCACTTTAAAGGTGGAAAAATCATGTAAAAGTTTAGATAACACTTTCAGTGCCATTCCTTGAATCAATTGTGCACCAGAATGTGGAAAATATGGACCCCGAAATGCTCCTATTCGTTTTTAGAGTATGGTCCTGGCACTTGATGATTGCAGACCATTTTGCTGGAGTTTGGCTAGTAGACAATGTGGAACTTCAGACTTTGTCTCTTTTCTTAGTTTTTCATTGTGGACTCTGAGGTCAAGCCTGAGTGTGACATTTGATGACAATGCCAAGACTAGCTGGCGGACTGTGTTTCTGACAGGTTTCTGGGTTAATGTACTATACATAAAGTTTAGTGGTTTTTGGATCCCTACCCTTCTTTCTGCTTCAAGGCCTTCGTTCCCACTCTGCCCAAATTCTTGCCTACCAGTCCCAGCAATTTCTGGTTGGATCTGTAAGCCACTGCTATAGTGCCTGACTGGTCCGTGACTGTTTTTCATCTAAATAATTTCCAAACTCACACTGGTTTTCATCTTTCAAGGGCAAATTGAACATTAACCCTCAATGCCACAGGTGTGACTTTAAGTTTGGAGTCAATGCCATCCAGAAAGTTCCAGCGAGATCACAGCTGCATAAACATGTCACGGCCGGTCTTGGATGGCTCCCCTGAAGATTGCAGCCTGTGCAAACGCCTCAGTGTCACAGATCCAAAGAGGCACATTTCAGAAATCAACAAGTTTAGGTGTGCTGGTGTTTTTTAGGCCAGCAGGTCAGGCTGCCTGTCTGGCTTCAATTCCTTGCTGACTCCAAAACAGTACGGTTCAAGACTTTTATGAAATGGCTCTCCTTTATTCGCCAAAGGCGGAAATTGTCGGCTGATTGAGACGCAAGTAAAGGTACGCAAGAGGCACTGTTTTTCCTTGTGGTCCCGAGGGACTCCAATCAATTGATGTCTACTCAACGAGAAATATGAGGAATCAAATTTGCTGAATACAGAGTTTCGGCAATTAGTCCGGAGCGAGCATCCAGAGTGGTCAGGAACACAAGGCTGAGCCTGCCACTCAGAAGGTCTAATTAAAGGAAATGACCCCTCAAGTCACGAGAGCCAGAGAGTGATTCATGAGAAAAGTAATTACTTCAAGGCAACATGTAGCTCAACAGAACAACAGGTCACTGCCAGGTCCTAGCAGTTTCCCTGCAGAGTTAAGCATTTCTGATGTACAGCAGAGCTCATTCTACTGTTCCCCTGCTTCGCTAACTGGTGGGATTGGCCAATACCAATATTTGCAGAGAGCTAAACAAGGCGAGACGGTGGAAACAGCACAATCTCAGTGTGAACGTCTTTCGCCAAGCCTTGCAGCAGTTCTTTGGCACAGGGTTTTTGGGACCAAGGTTCAATCTGTTCCCTTCCCGTCTGTGACAGCATGACAGGAAACCTGCGGAAGGTAGAGAGGAGCAGTAAGCTGCCAGCCAGAGGTCTCTGTGGATGAAATGCCTTTCGGTGACACTGTCGCATCGCATCTTTTCAACTTTTCACCAGAGCCAAATTGACTTTGTCACCCAGTCTTTTTCAGGTGATCCCCACATTCGTCACTCATACACCGGCGTGTTTGCGAAAGTGTCTATGCGCTCATGTGGCAGGGGAGAAAGATTAATGACCGTCTCTGAATAACAGAGCTGGGAAGGAACGTGCCGCCTCATTGTCTTGCTTTTAAATGTTTTAATTTGGTTCCCCTTGCGGTTTGAGAGACGAGCGCGCCCAAACAGCACTTAAGCAATTAAAATTCCATCCGCCATTACTGTGACTTTCATATAAACTCTGCAATTAAGTGCATGCCAGGCAGTGAATGTCTCCTCACATCCTGACAGAGTGAGACAGAGCCGCGTTGTGAGTTTAAAAGCAGAACCGATAAGAAAAATAAGCAGCGGCATCCGCACTTTAAGAGGAACCTGCTATGACATGACTATGGGCGTGTGTGGATTTAGTGAGATGTCATTAGTGGCCGTTTCCCTGTAATGGCTGACAGGCCGAAGTGACCTGGTGTAGCACTAATGAAAAATGACAATCGGCTGTGTCACCTCTGATTGATTGCAGTGTACAATTACTGTCTGCAGAGATGGACCAGACTGAAAAAAGACTGAAAAGGCGGCACATCCTCCCTGCCGAAAGTGCTGCTGAGAGTATATCATACTGTCTGCTGTCTGTGAAAAATATGGAGCTGCCTTGACTTCGAATGTTTGATTTTTAGTCAGCTTGATGACAAATTCTCTTTCTTTATACAGGGTGCGGCAGAAACAACTCCCATGTTTCAAAAGGGTATTGAAAAAAAATGCCACGAGGCACCACAGAAAACGTTTTATTTCCCAAATGTAGATAGAAAAAAAGTTTTTTACTTTAATTTTTTTAAATCATATCGTCCAAAGTGTGGCCTTGATGACTGATACACATTTGGAGCCGTTCGTGGAAGTTTTCCATCATTCTCACTACCAGGTCGGGCGAAATTCCTTCAATTTCTTCTTGAATCGCCTCCTTTAGTTGGTCCAAGGACCGAGGACGATGTTTGAAATCCTCAGTCTTGAGGTACCCCC
>JBBMFX010000080.1:23257089-23269137 GCA_037832545.1 Rhabdalestes septentrionalis | reverse complement strand
TATATATATAATTCCTTTTTGACATTGTAGAGCCTGAAAAATAAATGCGGGATGCAGTTGTGTATCATATTGACTTAATGACCTGAAATACCTTTTTGTTCTCAGTAAAATGGCTGTAGTTACATTGACATACTGTTAGACTACTGCACCTCCCGGACTTGCGCAATGCTTGTTCATGTTTACAGTATAAGCTTTGCAGGGCTGGGCTTCAAAAGCCTTAGGCATGTAATGCAGCATACAGGGAGAAGGGAGTCATTGCTTCACGTCCTCTGTAGTGCAGTATACAATGGCCATTGAGCCAATTATTCCATTATTTCATTATTTAATGACAAGATTCAGTTATTCAACAATGACTATATAGTGCATGATGTAGGGGAGTCAGTGTTTAATGCCCTAAATAGTGTACTATATAGAGAAAGGAAAGTCAGTAGTTAATGTCCTATGTAGTACACACTACAGAGTATAGGGAGGCATTATTTCATGCCCTACATAGTGCACTATATAGAGAATAGCGAGTCATTACTCAGTGCTATATATAGAATTCTTTCCAGAGTGTAGAAAGCCATTATATTATCGCTCTACATTGTGCAATATGTATAGTGGAAAAAAGTGCAAATGGAACTTGCTCATCCTGAATCACAGGAACATTTAACCCTTTGGTAACGCTGCCCCCTAAAGCTTCACCAAGTATGCACAAGTGGCCTTTTGCAAACCAGAAAAACGTCTGCGGAGGTTAGGTCAAGGAATTCTCCTGTCATGCATTCTTAGTGTAGTCAGAAATGATTTAGCCCCTTTAGCTCTCTCACTCTAATTCTGTGCCACTGTCTTAGTGTGGCTAGAGGGTGTGTTTGTTAGCTTTAGAGCTTTCCTTGTATTTGTTAGCTTTATGTGTTCTGCTCTCGCTCCACAACCAGCGGATTTAAAAGTGAGCAGTTCCAGAAGCTGAGAGATTTAGGCCTGATTAGCTCATTCTGAAACAGTATGGGCTTTTTTCATGGGCTTTTCTCAGAGGGAACCGGTTGGGACTACATGTGGGGAAGCCTGGTTGCTCTGAAAGACAATTTAGAGGATGGAGATTCGGTGACAGATGTCTTTTTCACACTATCACACAGTGAGCAAGTCAATCAGTGGAGAGAGAGGAGTCAGTGTGAATCGTCATGTTTACTCTCACAGCACTACACAGGATGTGGGACACAATGTATGTAAATGTATACAAATCAGTCACTCTTTATTTGTTTATACTTTGCTTTGAATGACCTTGTTGGTGAAAAAAATACAATTTTATGGCGATTTTCTTGAGAAGCACCGGTATACCGATCACAGGCCTGCTCAGCTGAAATCATCGGCAACTGTTTCTTCACTGGTTCAGGCCTTAAACGAGATGGTCTTTGTTCTGCTTGAATGATTCATGTAGGTCACAGTCTGTCTTCACATACAAAAAACATTCCTCTGAAACTGGTCAGGGTTCAGGGGCTGGGCTGAAAATGAGAGTCTTTAAAAGTCTTTCAGGAAGCCTGGAAGGGATCTAGTTCTGGAAACAGAATATGAAGAAGTGAGAGATGGATCACAAATTCTGCACAGTACCGTACAAACAGCCACTTAAATACGTAAAACACATGGGCTGTATTACTATTACTTAAATACATTTAAACACGCACATACATACATACATGCATGCATACATACATGCACACTAAAGAGCCCTATCAGGATTTCAGAGAGAAAAGTAGGCCTGTGAAGTTAACCATTAATGAACACCAGACTTTCCTGCATCAATAGAGTAAAGTCCATGTATATTAAGCAATAAAGTGTCAAACTTATCTACATCAAACTACAAACACACACACCTAAACCTAGAAGACAAGAGTAGTAGTAAAGTCCTGTAACCTGTAGCCCATGTATATACAGACAGACACATACACTGAAGTTGGGTCACACAAAAATGAACAAACCACATGCTGTGTGTAGTCTGCAGCCATTTAAAACCAGATGGAAAAAAGAGCACTGCAAGGAGCAGCAAATGTAAAAGACCCCATATTTGTTTACTCTGGTTTATAGTTCTGTAAGCCCATTCAGGTTGGTGTGAGATGGAAAAAACTAACCTCACCGGCAGGAAGCTAATTATCCCAGCTGGCTGTAAACAAGACCTGCTGGGTATCAGAGACCACTGAAGTCTCTGATGTGTGTTGAAGGGAACGAACAGGGTTGTGCTTGTCTGTGAAAAGTAGAATAGCAACAAAATGCTACTTTTATTGTTTAATTTATTATGAATGTGTTACTGACAATTATTACATTTATGTACTTTATGTATATAGTATGTATGGGCATGATAATACAGATCGGTACTTACATTGGTCTAAAGCATATGGGGAACAGTATTATTACATGGAAGTGCTACTTATCTTACAACAAAACTTTTTAGCCTCTGGTTTTAAGCTGTCTCAATTACACAGTACACACACACACACACACACACACACACACAAACACACAAACACACACACCCACACACACACACACATTGCTGTTGCTATTACGTGTATATTGCATATGGAACCTGAATTATGCTCTCACTTCCAGGTTTACAAAATATTATAAACAAATGTTTGAATAGTAAGCATTGGGCGTCAGTGGGCTAGTAAAGCTTCTGAGGTGGTGGGGGGTAAGGGGGAATAGAACAGTAATAGCTACCCATAAATAACTGCTTTAGCTGCCTTATGACCTGGCTGCCATGCCCAAACTAGGCAGGTCCATGTGCCTGAGTAATCTCTCTCCCCAATGACAGGCTGCTGGAAGAGGTGGGGAGGTAAAAATACCGCAGAGAGGAAGATTCAGGAGAGCAGAGTCACTGACAGAGAGACAGACAAATGCGGGCACCTTGTGGCACTAAAGTGGGACAGCTCTCTGGAGTTTTGACACAGATTCACAGCTCTGACTATTACTAAGCACTTTTCTGACCCTCAGGATTACACTCTTAGGTGGGAACATTCTGACAGACGTACTGATTCACGGCCGTGTGCCTCTCAGTAATGTGTCAGGACTACAGAGCACACGTCACCGTTGTGTTGGTGAAATTGCTCAACAGAGTCATGACCCATTTCATCCTATTTATAGACTCATTTAACCCTTACATTTTAAAGGCCTGAGTGTGGCTTACACAAGTAACCATGCAAATGCATTTCTGCTTAAATGACTGTCCTCTGTGTAGTGAATGATTAAGATCGTTTGACATTTTTTAAAGAAAACTTTCTGTCTGAGAGCTGGTGTTTCATGTCTTATCCGCACCCCTGTACTTTGTCCACCAGACTATTTTTCAGATTTTATAAGGTGGTTTACCACCCTCAGCTGTAGTGTGAGTGTTCTGGCCATGGTTAATGAGTGTAGGTACCAGGTAGGGAAACCCAGCAAACTGGCAACACATTATGAGTCACCCATCCTGCTACATAATCCTGACAATGCCAGAAACTTTTATTAATAATGTTTATTAATATTACCAACCCCAGAAATCCTCATTGCCAACACATGACAGTTTATGTCGCCTGCCAAATTAAAGAAATAACCCCAAATATTACAGAGTATCATAGCCAATCCCAATGCATGTGCCTTCATTAACATGATATATTTTAGATCTTCTGATTTGGTTTACTAAAACACACTTGCAGCTTCTTTCCATGCTGGTTCTCTGGGCGTGTTCTCTCTGTGACAGGTGTAGATGGTGGGAGGAAGACGTGAATTATGATATATTTGTTGAGGCTCCTGTGTTCCCAGCTAATGGTGCACAGTGACGTAATAAAAAGGGCTAAAGTCTTTAACCTCGATGAAAGAATGGTACTTTTAAATGTGTTGTATAATGAATTGTGCTGTAACATATGATGTAGTATAATATATACAGCTATGAACAAACAAGTTTAAAAAAGAGTTCATTTGTAGTTTAAAGTTTTAAATGTGTAATGGCATTTGGTGTTGTGCCTATAAGGAATGATCTCTGTAGGAGTCATACCTTTAGGCCTAAGCAGAAAGAGGGAACATCTCATTTGTTTACAGCTCTTTCTCAAAGGCATGCAGATTCCACATTAGGGCGTAGGCTCAAAACCTCTCGTCAGGTTGCAGAAAGTCTTTCAGCTCTATGGCTTTTCGCAGCTTTGTGCAGACTTGTTTTCACCAGGATGAGCAAGAGGAAACCAAACCTGAAACTATATTTCTATATGTTTTGCTGTGTGTGTGTGTGCGTGTGTGTGTGTGTGAGAGAGAGAGACCTCTCCCTTAAGAAACCACCCTCTCACAGCAATGATCCATGACAACTGGCCATGCATGGAGGGTAGGTTTGCTCAGAGACTGTAGAACTCTGGTCAAACAGGTTGGAGGTGTAGGTGTGTGTGTGTGTGTGTGTGTGTGTGTGTGTGTTTGTTTGTTTGTATTAGGCTACACACACTTACCTCAGCGCAATATGTCACCTGCAAGTATCAGTCATGTGGCTCTCAGCACACTTTTGTTGATATTGGTTAGAATGTTGGTTCACTCGCTGCTGCCTCCTGGTGGTGGAAACGAACGAAAGCAGCATTTGGATGAACACTGAACTATTCTGTCCCATTTTTGGCTGTGGCTAAATTGCAACCACTTACCCTTTTAAAAAGAGTACAAGGGCCCTGCCGTTGCTGCATAATGGCTCATGCAAGACCAAAAACGATGGACATTCGAAATAAAAGGATAAGAAAATGCTTGTTCACGCGCGATAAAATAGTATGTTAATACACCAAATAAATGCGTCATCACGAAAATAACATATGTATTATGTACATTTAAATCAATACCTGTATAAAGCAATGCCTGAGTTAACAGCTATTAACAGCTAATATCATTAATTGATACCAGTGTAATAAACAAACCAGTGTAACGAACAAATGTCTGATGCTTTAGTCTAGGAGCCCTTATGCCAAGGCATGTGTTTCATAAAATATCTTGCAGAAGCTTTTCATAAATAATTGTAATTGTAATGTAATTATGTTATACAATGCTCATGCATGTCTTATAGAGTTCATTTATTGTTCCTGAACAAAATATCTAAAATGTTGCTACTAAATGACATTTGAATTGTGATTTTAAAGATTCTTGACGGCTTTCAAATTACACGAGGACAACTTTATAGCCTCTTTTGACAACCCTCAACATAATCAAATGTGTTTCTTGTTCTACAGCGTGAGTGCATCTCTGTTCATGTAGGCCAGGCTGGTGTTCAGATGGGTAACACCTGCTGGGAGCTGTACTGTCTGGAGCATGGCATCCAGCCCGATGGTCAGATGCCCAGCCAAAAGCCAGTCGGCGGCCATGATGACTCATTCACCACCTTCTTTAGTGAGACCGGGGCTGGAAAATATGTACCCCGTGCCATCTTCGTGGACCTGGAGCCCACGGTCATAGGTGACAACATCTTTCTCTGAATCAACTTTTGGGTTTTCAGAGTTCTTCAAGGGTTTGCCAACTTCAGGAGATAGTATATAAGTATATCATGAACGTGTTGAGTCGAATTTGTAAATAAATGATTTTTTACAACCCTGTGTTCCAGATGAGGTGCGTACTGGTACCTACCGCCAGCTCTTTCACCCAGAACAGCTGATCTCAGGCAAGGAGGATGCGGCCAACAACTATGCTAGAGGGCACTACACCATCGGCAAGGAGATCATAGACTCCGTCCTTGACCGCATCCGTAAACTGGTATGATTGCTGAACAAAAATCATTTAGGGTGTGATATGTTAGTAGTTAATGTAGGAGAAAATCAAAAATGTTTAGGCCAATGCACCAGGATTGGGAACCAGCCATCAGTTGTTTTGTAAATCCCAAAAATGCTAATGTTATGACATGACCGGATGACAAATGTGCAAATGAAATTCTTATTTGGTGGGGTTTCTGGTGGGCCAAATCAAGATTCTAATAGGCCAAATTTAGAAAGCAGCCCACATTTTAGACAGACCTGGTCTGCACTGTTGCAATGGCATACTACATGTGTTTTGTCTCCACACAATGATTTTATTAAAAGTAATGTTTAAAGTGTCACATTTTTTCTACAGGCTGACCAGTGCACAGGACTGCAGGGCTTCTTGGTCTTCCACAGCTTTGGTGGAGGCACAGGGTCTGGATTCACATCCCTCCTGATGGAGCGTCTTTCTGTCGACTTTGGCAAAAAGTCCAAGCTGGAGTTTGCCATTTACCCAGCACCGCAGGTGTCTACGGCTGTGGTGGAGCCATATAACTCCATCCTGACGACTCATACCACACTGGAGCACTCAGACTGTGCCTTCATGGTGGATAACGAGGCCATCTATGACATCTGCCGTAGGAACCTAGACATAGAGCGCCCATCCTACACCAACCTCAACAGACTCATCAGTCAGATTGTGTCCTCCATCACAGCCTCACTCCGCTTCGATGGTGCCCTGAACGTGGACCTGACAGAGTTCCAGACCAATCTGGTGCCATATCCCAGGATCCACTTTCCCCTGGCCACGTATGCCCCTGTCATTTCTGCTGAGAAGGCCTACCATGAGCAGCTATCAGTGGCAGAGATCACCAACTCCTGCTTTGAGCCCAGCAACCAAATGGTGAAGTGCGACCCACGGCATGGGAAATACATGGCCTGCTGCCTGCTGTACAGAGGCGATGTGGTGCCCAAGGATGTCAACGTAGCCATCGCAGCTATCAAGACGAAGAGGAGCATCCAGTTTGTGGACTGGTGTCCCACCGGCTTCAAGGTGGGAATCAATTACCAACCCCCAACTGTGGTGCCCGGAGGTGACCTGGCCAAGGTCCAGAGGGCCGTGTGCATGCTGAGCAACACCACAGCCATTGCTGAGGCCTGGGCTCGCCTGGACCACAAGTTTGACTTGATGTACGCCAAACGGGCCTTCGTGCACTGGTACGTAGGGGAAGGCATGGAAGAGGGAGAGTTCTCTGAGGCCCGTGAGGACATGGCTGCCCTGGAGAAGGACTATGAAGAAGTTGGCATTGACTCCTTTGAGGAAGACGAAGAGGGAGAAGAGTTTTAAGAATCCAAAGAAGAAAACAACCTCTGGACAATGTCTGAGCCCAATCAAAAAATCCAAATTCTTGGTGTAAAGCTGTTTTCCAACATCTTTCACTCTGTCAACATTACCAAAGGAAGCACAACACACAGTGTCCCAGCCTCATCTACTGTCTGAATGTTTGTTTTGTTATTTGTTGTAACCCTTTTTATTTTTTACCAGACATGTAAAAATACAGAATAAAATTAATAAAAACTTTCAGTTCCTCTCGCTTGTTTTTATTTTTGGAGGATCTATATCATGAAAAATCTTCAGTTTTTTTTTAAATATATGTAAAGAGTTAATGTAGTGTTTTTTTTATAAAAGGGTTGATGTCCACATTCTACATGGTCAATGGTGAAAATGATACTATAAAAATAATAGTATAATACAGATATATATATTTATTCAGTCTAGAATGTCTAGATGTTATGAGGAGTGCTGCTACCCCCTGTCCTCCACCCGTCCTCTAACTGCATTTTGAGGCACAATGGTAGCCAGTCACAAATGTAAAGAAAAGAACAGTAAGTGATACACATAAAAATTGTAAAGGCTACAGTACAGTATACAGTATAAAGGCCAAGAAATCTTAGAAGTCGACCCTAAATAAATCAATAAATAAACACACAGACAAATATACACATAAATCGAAGTTTAAAAAAAAAGGAAAAATAGCGATGCCATGCATTCTTCAAGATTTTGTGAGTTTTGCCAATTCATTCTGTAGAGCAGGTTTCAACTACGGTCATGGAAGGCCTGTTGTCAAGCACATTTTAATGGTTCTCCTCCTCACACACACGTGCAACTAAACCTGCCAATTAAGTGGCAATGTGAACCATAGAGTTTCTGAGCAGAGAAATCACCAAATCATACTAGACCACAGCTCTAATGACGACACCCCGCTTCAGAGCATTTATTATTTCAAGCACTGATGTTATGAGAAGGCCTGTATCACAATTTCCGTTCCAGTTGATCCCACACGTGCTGGGTGTGGTTGGGTGCATGGCTCTGTGCCGGACAGTTAAGTTCTTCAACACAAAAATCATCCAATCATGCCTTTATAATTTGTGCACTGGAACAAAATCATGCTGGGATAGAAAATGTTAATCCCAAATTGTGTCCACAAAGTTGGAAGCATGGCATTGTCTAGAATGTCCTTGGGATGCTAAAGCATTAAGATTACCCTTCTCTGGAAGTAAGGGGGTACCTGAATTCAATAAGCAAGAGATGTGTCCCAATACTTATTTCCATATAGTGCAAGTCGTAGGCCTAAAGGGTTAACTCGGTGCGTCATCGACGCGTCAAAAGTGTACACGGAAGAAAGAGAGAAAGAGTGAGGAGGGGACGAGGGCAGTGGAGACCATCTGTGAAGGTAAAAACATACCGTGAAGCGTTTTTAATGCCTGTTAATCTTACTTCTTTGTCCTGCTTTGTATGAGCAGCAGGAGACTCGGGTCTCGAATCGTGTGAGGCTGATTGCAAGATAGTTTTTCACGGATCGTGGCCAAGAGCCCGGCTCGCCTGTGCCACGTTAGCGTTCAGGCAACATTTCGAGAAGCGAGGTGAACCCGACAGCACACAAACACACATCGGCATGTTCGAGCTACAGCCAGTGTGAGCTTCAGTTACAAAGAAACACTACAGCAGACGTTTTACAATGGTATTGCTTTAAAGGAACGGCAGCCAATCAGGGGCTGCTGGGCCACTAACCAACCAATCAAGACTGTTAAGATACAAAGGACAGCCAATCATTACATTCTAGACGAGATGAAAATAATAGTAAGTCAGATCATGGGCTGCTGTGATATAAAGCCAGCAATTGAAGGTGGTTTAGATACAAGAATTGGCCAGTTAATGCCTTTTAGATTCGAGAAACAACTGTTTGAATACCCTGGACAAGTAATCAGGCATAAGTGCCAGCTGATGCCATGCAAGGGGCATCACTTGTCTTCTTAGATACAAGGAGCAGACAACAGTCTCCTCTGCAATGCAAGAGGTAGCCAGTTTAGGGCTTTTCAGGTACAGTAGCTGCCACTCAGGCTGCTACAATGGCGACAGGCATAAATCATTTATCCAGGCTTGTACCTCAGTGGAAAATGCTTCAAACTTCTCCAAATGTAAAGGTCAGGTTTCCTGGCCACAACCTGCAGGTTTTTATACATAACGAAGCAGCTGCAATTGTTTAGTAAACATGGAATCTCTCAAGGTGTCAGAAATTGTTGTATGACTAAGTGTTGCTTCAAGGTAACTCTGGAAATGAACTGTGATCCATTAGTTCTCCATGAATCGGACTCCGTGACGTGTCTCTGGCAGTTCTGCTCCCTCACGCCTGGTTGGTCGGGTGAGCGATGCTCGAGCAAGGATGGGACAGTCCCTGTGTATCTGCTCTCGCAGTACCATCACCATCGACAATAAGAGATACTACTTTATCCAGAAACTCGATGAAGGGTAAGAGAAGACCAAAGACAGGCACTAATGTATTCACTAACGCTTAAAAAGTATTTCAGTCCTCTTTTACCCAGGATTACTCTTTTTCAGTCAACAAATGTAATGGAATGCAAAGCAAAATGAAGGAAAAGGCACTGGTCCTCCCTCATCTAAAGAAATCGGATCACAGATCTGGTGACCTGGCATATTAAGCAAGAGTTGCGATTTTTGCTCTACATTTCACACGTTATATTATGTAATTTAAAGTAATAATTTTACAGTATGAACTCTTTACATTCGACTGTGTACTGTTTGTAAAATAAGACGTATATAAAAAACAAAAAGCACTCAGCATTTAGTTAAATATCGTATATGAATGATATAATGTAATAATACACTAATAAAATATGACGCTATCTAATTCTAGGCCCAGATTTATTGACTGAATTGTAAAATCTATATTTAACAGATTTTCTACTTTTGATTAAATATATCACAGATAACTGCAATTTCTTAACAATTTCAAGTTTCCCAAATCACTGTGCATGAAGCAGAATTTTAACAGCTAAAATCTGACAGCATGTTGGATAAGGGTAACAACAAACCTGTATGTTTTCCATGCGCTGGGTGTTGCAGCAGTATTTGGGTTTTGGAGAGATCAGACAGATTTACCATGTTTTTGCTGCTGAAACTAGCAGACAACAGTAACACTGGAAGATTGAGAACTGAAGTTTCCTCATGTTGCTCTGTGGTCCAACCCCACCAGAGGCTTCAGCTACGTGGACCTGGTGGAGGGCGCCCATGATGGCCGTTTCTATGCGCTGAAGCGAATCCTGTGCCATGACCGTGAGGGGAAGCGCGAGGCGCAGACGGAGGTGGAGATGCACCGGCTCTTTAACCACCCCAACATCCTCAGCCTGACTGGCCACACCTTCATGGAGCGCAGTGGCAAGAGCGAAGCCTGGCTGCTCCTGCCCTACGTCAGCGTATGTTTCTGTTTTGGACTGATTTTTTATTGAAGAATTTTTTATAATCATCCAATGGTCTAGTGGAGTGAATAAGGTGAAGGTCTTTGAGGTCGTGGCAAATGGGCTGTTGGCATTTCCAGCTCATTTACAAATGCAACAGGTGACAGATGTTGTGTGTTTGCTTCCTGTATCGTTTCCTACAGCCAGAACAGCCTGAATTGTATTTTATCCAATTGCTTTGAAACCTTTAGGCCGATGATTCATGTTCGTACCCTTGCAGAAAGGAAGTCTGTGGTCTGTTCTGGAAAAGCTGAGGGATAAGGGCAGTTCCATGCCAGAGAGCCGCATCCTGCACATTTTGCATGGCATTTGTGAGGGTCTCAAAGCCATTCACGACAGGGGCTACGCGCACAGGTACTGGTTGTTCAAAATGTTCAGTTGTGAATGTTCAGTGTTGTTTTCTGAGTAAGATGGCAAATATGATAAATGGATATGTTGAATGGAAGCTAGTGAGGAACATTACAACAGAGTTTGAGCTTATAACCACAACCGTGCTGAAAAACTGCTTGGTGAGTTGCATAGCAAATACGATAAGCCATTATTTTAGCTTTTACTGGATTCCAAGATAACAGAGCCAAAAGAACCCTGTACTTGAGTATTTTGGATGCTGTCAAAAATGAAATGAAAGCAACATGATGAGTTCAGACATCTTTGATTCAGACTGAGTTTGGGATGGAAAAGGGGGTCTGACCTATAGGTCAGATAGAGTTTTCTGGATCTGGCTTTTTCTTTGGACAGGAGGCTATAGAATATAGCTGGTGTTAATATTTAATGTTTTAAGACACAGTGTCCTGCAATATCCCATACACTCCCATTCACAGAATATTCTCTCCCCCCCCACCCCCCCGCTAAGAAAAATCGCTGTGGTGGTGTAAACATCATTAATATTTCTAAACACACCATTAACTACCAAGTCTATAGAGGGCAGTGAGAACAGACCATTTTAGATGCTTTTTTTGTGAGCTCAGAAAGAGCTTCTTTAAACACATCATACAATTTTTGGGGCAGCAGGTGGCCTAGTGGTTAGTGAGTTGCCCCTGTGATAAGTAGAGCATTGGTTCAATCACTAGTGGCAACATTGAGGTACCTTTGAGGAGGGTAACTTCCCTACACACTGCTCCCTGGTGCTTTGGTCCTGGATGCGCACTGCTAAACTTGGTGAATGGGTTAAAAACAGAGAAAGACTGTGACTGTTCATGTGTGACTATAAGGCACGGCTTTACTACATGTCCATCCCACAGAAGTATTCAATCATTCACAAGTTGTATTTCAGCCTTGCTTGTTGAATAGGGCACATTATAGACCAGCTAATTGGCATAGAGAGATCATTCCTTAAAGAGCAAAATGGCCCTGCTTACAGACTGTGACTGTAAAGGGCTAAACCCAGCCAGTTCAGCAATAGCTAGGCTTTGCCCTTTGTCTTTAGGGACCTCAAGCCCACCAATGTGCTGCTGGAGGAGAATGATAGGCCCGTGCTGATGGACCTGGGCTCCATGAACAAAGCCCGGATCGAAGTGAAAGGCTCGCGAGAGGCTAT
>JBBMFX010000080.1:23219253-23231346 GCA_037832545.1 Rhabdalestes septentrionalis | reverse complement strand
ATGCTTGATGCGATTATGAGCTTAATCGCATTATTATAATCGAAGTATTGCGTTTACATGAGAAAAAGTTTAATCGCAAGATTGCCAAAATCTCATTATAATCGCATTAAGAGGGTCCATGTAAACGCACTCAATGATATAATTTCGGTCAGCTCAATATAAACAAGAATATAAGAAACGCGTCTCTTAGAATTACACTTATTTGTTAATAATCAATTTGTTAATAAATAACTAAGCTAGCCGGTTATGTTAACATGGAATCTGTTTGTGTTTGAGTTTACTATGCATTATGTGTTGTGTTCTTGCTTCCCTGGAATATAAATTGAGCATTGTCTCTGAAAACAAATGTTCATTTGTTGATAAGCAGTTACATTTACTTGCCAGTTAGTTAGCCAGCTAAAGTTGCTAATGTTCTAGCTTTCTTGGCAAATAAAACTGATTTTTTACAATATTTGCTGATAACACTATGAAACCAACCCCCTTAATTTTACCCCTGAAAATTGCCTTAATTTTTACTTTATTTTCCAAGAAAATAAGTAAAATTAAGGGAAAAGTGCACATATTAAGGCTGATTAAGGGGTAAAACTACAGAGTTTTTCCCTTTTTAAAAATTGTCCCTTAAATAACCGAACCTCCTGAAAAAATGCCTTTTGTTTAGGATTGAGGGGTTTCACACTCATACCTTAAATTCACTTTTAAGGTAAAATTAAGGGTTCGGTTTTCAAATGGCCCATTAATTAAAATTAAGGTGTTTAGCATACTTTCAGGGGTACATTAAGGTAGAGGTAAGCACATTATAAGTACATTGTGTTTCATAGTGTGATAACCAGCTATCATAACAAGCTATTATAGGTAGCCAGCTGATGCTAACATGAAAGCAGTTTTTGCTAGTGTTTGTTCTGCTTTAGCCTGTTGTATAATCTTCTCGCTTTCATGGGAAAAAAAAAACAGATTTGTGTCTAAAAGTGAAGTTCAGTTGTTGATAACCAACTTTAGATGCTGGCTAGCTACCCAGCTAGGCTGTGTGAGCTTGTGCTAGTATTTGTTTTGATTTGGTAGCCTGCTGTGCTGAGTTTAAAACAAAAAAGGCGCTCTTTTCTAATTTCTTGACAGAAAATTTTATACAAGAAGAAAAACTGCATATTTTTAAAATACTGATAACCAATCTTGCCCTCTTCTAACTAACCAGCAACACATTCACATGTGCTCAATGCTAAAACTGTAATAGTTAAGTTGCTATCTGCTTGCAGTTTTACCTTATAAAGCTTAACTAAATCTCTTCAGGGTTCTCTAAGAACAATCTTGGCTGCTATGAGCTTTTCTACCAAAGTAAACTTAAACTGACAATGAAAAACTGACAACTACATACAGGGTCATAAACATGAGTTTATGAGCCATAAAATGCATGGAATTGGGGTGGAAAATTGTATCAAGGGAGTCGTTGCTTTTTCACAGGAGATGGCAGTTACTTACAGATTTACTATAGGTTATGAATCAGGGAACAAGGCGAGGAGAACCTGGGCTCCATACTTTCAGGACGCCTTTCTGTGGGCCAGTGTGACTCAGAGCTCACAGGAAATGGGAAACTTTTGGGAAAATCAAGACATCACCATCATGTGGCAGGCACATTTCCTCTCAGCCGAGGCCTGTAGACTGATATAAAGGACCATCGGGGGAGAAAAGTGGGGGGGTGTGCGGGGCAACGGGGGGAAGGCCCAGCCATCTATCAAACAGGGTGGAGAAAGCAGAGGGAGGAAGAGATTGGAGAGTGTTTTTACTCTGAGGGAGAGCCATAGATCATCTCGGACCTGTCACAAAAGAGTCTGTTAAAATATACTGGAGGACAAAGCTGAGGATTCCTTTAAAGGTCCACCATAATTCAACCTGAGGAAGACCAAGCTCAGGGCTACTTCTTGACCAGCCTAGAGGATTAGATTTTAACAACCTTTTATACACAGGCCTCTATGCATGAAAATGCTAAGACAAATCTGCAAAGTTGCCACTCTAGCATCACTTTTGTTCCTGTTTTATAGTCATTTTATTCCCAAAAGTCTGATCCTAGAATAGACTTTTGCTGTGCAAATACCAGATGGGGTCACAAATGACAAAATATTATTTATTACACTTGACCAGCAGTGGGAACAGCTAAATTTTCCTAAATTTTTCCTAATCATTACTAAACTACTGTTGCACACATGCCAACTTTCTGTTTACAGTGATGCCATGAATCTCTAATGTGAGATTTTGGTATTTAAAGACTGGGAAAATCCCTGATGATGTATCATGAAAGGAGGAGCACTACAAGCTCCTTGGGGCAGAAACTTAAGGGTGGAATATTTTTTTGGCTAGCTGGGTAATGCAGAAGGAAGCCTGAGTGCTGACGTTACTGCTAAGAAACTGAATATCACGCTTGTATTTATTAACCTTTCTTGTCAATATTTCTTTAGTGCCATGGGCAGTGATGCCTGAAGGGCAGGGAGGTTTAGGATTATTCCAAAGCCCTAGAACTGAAAAGGGGCCCTCAGATAATTAATAATATTTAGTATTAACAGTAATAGTTGTGAGTTAAATAAATTAAAATGTACAGGAGATACAAAGAAATGGTTTGTTTCTACATTTTTGATGAATTTAACAGTATAGCATTTAGAGTTTACCCCTCTTACTATTCATCACATGGTTCAGGCTTGTCCACACTTTCTAGCAACAGATTGTATCAAAAATCAGGCTGAACTGGATTGGTGCTTATCCTGCATGTATGTAGCTTCAGAATTAGGAAGCCTTCCCTCCCAGCTGGGAAAAGCAGAGGTGGGGAGTGTTTTACTGACAATACATTTAAACTCCATTTTGGAGTTTTGGAGGTAATCCTGAAGATTTCAATATATTTGTATCCTAGCAGCTAGATAACACCAGAGCTATCAGTTTGGGTCATAAGTTTTCAAGGTTTGGTTAATATAGATTTTGGCAAGGAAGGTGCCATTCTTTTTAATAGAGACCAAGAATTTTAGTGCCATACCTAGCCACAGTGTTGGACAGCATACTTGCATTTATACTTGCAGTTATAGTGAAAGAACAGTGATGGATAAAAACACAAAAAGAAACAAAATTATGATCAGCGTATTAAATACTAATTCCAGAATTGCAACTGGAGTGATAGCTAACTTAATTGTGTTTTTTATTGAATCATTTCTTAAGTAATTACTTTTAGTTACTATATGTTAATAATCGGTTTAAATAGAAAGTCCCACGGTCAAGAATATTCTAGATTTAATCAGTTGCCCGCGCTATTCATTAGCCTACCTTCATTGTTAGAATACAGTAGTTTAAGGCATTCACAACAATGGAAGGTGAAAATAAAATGTGAATAATGAAAGAAGGAAAGAAAGAAAGAAAAAAAGAATGTGATAGCTAGGTAGCTAGTTAGCTGTTGTTTCTTTGGAGTTGAGTTGTGTAAAACATGTTTTTCGTAACCTTCAGTGTTAGCTTACAGCAGATATTAGCTAGCCGACAAACATTTGTAATAAAACAGACAAAGAGGCGGAAAAAGACTGCTATAAAATGAAAAAACAGAATAAAAATAGCAAAAGAACACTGTATGTAGCTAATTAGCTTGCTAACATATTGCTTTCTCAGGTTTGTGTCATTTGTAGTCTACATTCATCACTAGCTTACTGCAGCCAAGAGCTGACCAACAAACAGCAGCTTTACATTTATTTTTAAAAGGCTGTCTGTCTCATTCTAAAATGACCAAAACTGATTGAAAATACCATAGGAACACCGTAGCTATTTAGGTTACCTTAATAGCTAACCCAAAAGATATAATTGAATTATTTTCAGAAAAGATGTCCTCTAACACTGAAGGGCAGTAATTTTTGTTAGCTTTTGAAGTGGCAGACCAGGAAACATCGGAATAAAGATGTGTTTTGTTCAAAGGCCACAGCGGCAATTTTTCCAGTCAAATACAGGGAAAACTTCCCCACATACAGGAAAAACACACAACTTTTTACCATAATGGCACATCGAAACCCCTTTTGATATAAACAGCACAGAGCAAGACGCAATATCCTGAACATATTAAGGGACACTGTAATGACTTGCAAAGGAAGGGGGGAAAAAAAAACAAAGCAAAAGACAAAATGCTCTCTCACACTGACTCACTCACACAGCCTGCTTTTGGCTGCAGCCTTCAAAGCTACCTTCCTCCCCCCTTCGTTTTTTTTCACTTCAGCATGTCTCTCAGCGCTGTATATCACCCTGATCACGGTGAAGTGACAGCGAAAGTGGAGGAAAGATTAAGGGCTTGCGCACCCAGGAATGTTAAGTGTGGTTTAAGCATGTGTGCAGAGTATGGGCTCCGGCACCATCAAGGCCAAACGGTTTGGAAACAATTAAAGTAATGGAAGAGGAAAAGGAGGGACGCCTCCCGGCAACACCCCCCCACCACCACCATCACCACCAACCTTCTCCACTAACTCCCAACCCCCAACACACCTCCCGAGCTGCTCCCACACACATGACTTATGGCCCCTCGGAGCACCGTCTTCACCTTCCTCCGTCACTAGTTCATGTAATTCCTCACTCTGTGGCTGAAACTTTTGTCATTACTAGCCTGGCTTATTTCTTGGCACGGTGCGGCCCGTCGGGAAAATCGAGGGCAAGCTGGCTTCAGGCGCTTCATCTAAAACAGAAGACCCCAGCCACAGTGAACTTTCAGACCCCGTGGGTTAAAAGCATGATTAAATCTTTGCTGTCATATTTATGTGCAGCACCTCCAGACTTATGGCTGTGTTTTCAGGGCCGACTCTGGGAGTCAGGGGTGCGACGAAGCCAGAGGGTGCAGGAAAGCAAAGTCCAAATAGCAGAACTTCCTGAGGCCATCAAGAGTGCCACGGCTTCCTCGCACCACCCACGCTCTTAAAAATAAATGTGCCAAAAAAGGCACCTTTGAAGCCATGCCATGGAAGAACAGGATTCCCCGAGGAGTCTTCCAGCAGATGGATCTTTAAAGAACCAGGAGATGGGAGATGTGCAAGCATGAAAGAACCTCTGCACATATTGAAGGTTCTGGACCAAACCTAGAACTGTTCAGGACAGTTTATTTCTAGGTAACCCACTCTGTGCAAGAAAGCTCACATCTTTCAGCGAACAGATGTGTTGTTGTCTGCTGTCTGCTGGCACCAGCAAGCCTTCTGCTCCAGGCTATGGACTTTCCCTTCTGCTAAGCTGAAATGACATGACATCTCAGTCTGGAAGCCTCTTTTCACGTTTGGAAAGATCCGTGGCTCCAATACCCCACGTCCGTAATTCAATCTTTTGTGTGGCTTTCATGGCATTGGCGTCTCACAAAAAAAGCTCCAAACGTGGCGGTCTGAAAGCACTCTTTTAATAGGGTCTATACTTCGTTCTAGCGAGACAATTAGGGGTTCAGGCCCATGAAGCTTCATGGGGGTGAACCCTGACCCCCCCTAACCTACACGGCCCCCTAACAAAACAGGGATTAGCAGACAGCTGATTGCTTTCTGTTGCAAACCACTATAGGGAGTGACCAGAGTGAAGGAGATTAATTTCTAAAGAGGGAGAAAGGGCGTGGAAGAGAAAAGACCTGAAGAATAGCAAAGGGCAATGATGTACAAAAGCCTGGGTAGCTAAAAACATGTGCATTCACATTTAATATGCTCTAGATTTAATGAGGTTTTTCTTGGGCATGTTTTATTGAAGGCTGATGTTGTTTTTTATCTAACAAAACAGACAAAACCTTTGAAAACACAAGCCATGTATAAAATTTAAAATCAAATTCAGCAGTGTTCTACTTATACCAGATATCGACCAGCTAGAACATCAGGCCAAATTTCGCTTCTTCAGTTTTGAACTGGAGGCACTCGGCTAAAATTGGCTAATGTTGCTAACACTAGAAGTAAATGGTCACTCAAAGCTTTGGCGTAAGTTCATCTGCATAACATCCCACAATCAATACACTCAAACCACATCCCTACTTGGTTTAGGACTCAGTATGACAAACTGTAAGCTATAAAAATGAACTTCTAGAATCAGTAATCCGTGACAATCTGATCCAGGATCAGTCCTCTCTAGACTGGGTGTTTGAAAAAGCTGCCGGTAATGCCCAAGTTCAATTTATTTTATGGCTCACTCTAAGTAATTTTGTCTTGAACCACATCCACAAGTCTCCTCAACCTTAATGATGAGTAGGTTGTGGTTAAATCAGGGTAAGGAAAGTTTTGGGTCTGTATTTATGGGAATGATTTGGGTGAAAACTCACCTCTATCAGCTTCTATTAGCCTTGTAGCTGCAATTCAAACCATCTGCCATCTGACTCTACAGCTCCTCTCTCTGTCAAACATCCACACAATAATCTGTGGAACAGCCTGTTGCTTGGTGTGTAATTTCTTACCGGGTTAATTTACTATCATTATGTGTGACTATGTGCATTATTTTGGCTATGATGTGAAACAGTTTACCATGTGCGATATTGGGTTCTTATCAGGAACATTATCCATATGTACAATATCTAATGTGCATTTTATACATGGATAGGAAATCATTTCATTATGTGCAGTTTCTTGTGTGTAATAGCCTTACATGTGCAATATCATTACTCAAATGTACTTAATATTACTACTTGATACTACTTTTAATCTTTACTAAGTGCAATAACATCCAAACTACTTTTGTGTCAGTAGATTTCACTCAAATCTGTTGCGTATCTGCAGTATTTATACCCAGAATTTCTGTATATCGCATTGTTTTTATTTCCTAAAACTGTTTTCTGCAGATTATTATTTACATTTTATATAGACTTTTATTTTGTTCTTGTATCTGTGTGTCTTTGGAGTCATTCCACGAGCAGTTTCCTCTGGGATTAAAAAAGATTTCAGAGCTTGATTCTGATTCTGATTCTAAACTAAAGCAGATTTGGGCACCAAACATTTTTGCTGATCCACTATATCTGAGGTAAAAAAGGCCATTTGTTTTTCCACACCTTTGAAAACTGGGGGGAAAGGACCAATGAGTATGTTCAAAAGTACATTCTTGTTGCATGAACACATGTTGAACATTTTTTTCTCAGGAGATTTAAGGTTTTGTTCAGATGGGGATGATATACAGGTTTAAAGAAAGACAAACTCTAGCGTTTCTCGACAAAAGCCAAAGATACAAGGCGAAGCGTGAGGCACTTCGCAAGGAAACAGGTGAGGACCAAGCTCAAAGCCTTGAGGCACACCCCACAGCTTTTCTCCTCCACCTCCTTCCCTCGCTCCTGAGCCAACTGGGTCGTCTGCTGTCACTCGTGCTGTAAATGGCTTTCTCTCGGCGGCAGGTTTCACACCCTGAGAAACGCAGTACTAATTGGCAATGTGGGAACAACCAAAGAGGCTGACAACCTCAAACATTTGCTCTTCCAAACAGTGCTGCGCTTTTGTTTGCCACAGTTTGTTAATTAAATTAGGGGTGGTAAGGTACTGCAACGTGGCCTGGGCCGTTAAAAAGCGTCAAAAGTGAGCTCAGATCAGCTCTGCGGACATCTGTTGTAAATGAGTGCTGTAGATTTTTCCATTTTTTTCCCCCTATAGCTTTTTTTCCCCCTTCTTTGTACCACTTCATATGTGGAACGAAGCAAGTTGACATTTCTCTGTTGTGACAGGTACTGGGGAAGGAATGGAGATGTTTGCTGCAGGCGGCAGCAGAACTTGAACAGAGGCCCATATATAAATATATACACCCATATAGAATTCTACATACCCTACATTCAGGCCTCTACCTAGATCACTACCATACCACATAGATATCGTCTCACGTCTGAGGAGATTAGAGCGCCGTTAACAAGGACAAATGTCACGACAGGGTTGGGAACTTGTTACTTGAATGTTAAACCTTTGGCACCGCAGCATATTTGTGCTATGATCCATCGCTGTGCTGAGCAAGGGCACAAACTTGCATTCGCTAAAAGGCCGGAGGTTGATAGCCAAATTAACCCGGCCCGTCTTGCTGTAGGCTATCACTGATTATCGCCAGGCCGAGTAACGAGCAAAGCGGTCTCCTGGGCGAGTTCCAGATCCTAATCACATTTTTCCCAGACATTCGAGACAGGTCGTGGTGGAGGACCGGGTTAACTTGCGTACAGGGACCCTTTTGATTTTAATGGCTTTCTACTTCAGAGGAGCAGGCCTGTCCTGAACATCTGCATGACAGTCCCTCACGGTCACAGCAAAACAGAACGAAATGGATGGGTTCCTCCTCGTCAGGCTCATCTTCTTCAGTCTTCACATTCTCGTCCTCAATCTTCATCAAGCCTAGAGAGAGCATGATTTAGTAATGACCTGATTAATGCCACTGACCTGCACTGACTTTGCTGCTCTTGGAAAGTTGAGAAGAGTTATTTACTTTTTTAACAGGCATTCTTCTGTTCTGAGACTAAAGGAGTGGCTTGGTTTTAACTTATTTTTCAAGCTTAATGAATCGGTAAGCTTTTAGTGCTTCTTTAATTTAGAACTGGAACTATGAGACTGATTCCAACTGACTCAAACCACATCCAGGTCTTCATTAAGTTGGAGCAGACTTGTGGCTGCAGTTTCGTACTCAGTATGACTTACAGTGAACCCTGAAAATTGATTAAACTTCAGGCAATTGGTAGCTGCCTCAGACACATTTCTGGAGAGAACTAGACTTGATTTAGCTTTTTGTTGTACACCAACTGATTCTAGATCACTGCTTAGGGTTGGTGAAAACAGATTCTGTCATGTTAAAACCTTGATTGCAGAAATATTTCACTGGTCATATGTACACTATACTGAGTCCGAATCCATGTTCCAACTTAATGAAGAACTGGATGTAGTTTGAGTGGCTGGACAGGAGTTTTGAGGATGTATTTATGGAAACGTTTTGGGTGTCGATTAACTTCTAGTAGCTGGGTTAGCCTCATAGGTTCAGTTCTGAACCAAATAAGCAAAATCGTGACTGACCAAATACAACTGAGGTCAGTGGAAAACTAAGTCAATTTTAATTTTAGCCAAATGATTTCTTTAGTTAGAGGTCTGGTGTGGCATTGGAGTAGAAATAAAAAAAAAAGAGACTTTTGACTCTAACCAGCATGTCCTCCAATTCAGGAGCAACGAAACGAGTTTGTTTGACTGCTAGAAAAGGACAAATATGGCAAGAGCTTCAAGGAAGGCCATCTTTGAGAAGGAAATCACACTTTCCACTACTTTCCACCCATCCCCGTCTTCTTGGGAGGACGTGCGAGATCTACCACAAAAGTGACACTTCAGTAAGCTTGAGGCCATATGGGCGCCCTGTTGCAACAAGCATGCAATTAATCCTGAATTAGTTCAGCCAATCTGCCGCACTCTGCAGTCTGATGAAGACTCTGTGTGGAGCACAGATTTTGCGCATGTGTGGTGTGTGTGTGTGTGTGCTCAAGTGTGTGTGAGCACGCGTGTGCCCGCGCATGTGTGTGAGGGCTTCCAGGAAACGTCAGTGCATCCGTTCCACATTTGCTTGACATCAGGCCCATCATTCCAACTCCACGTCTCTCTGGAGACACACCATGGCACGGTGCACTGGTGAATAATTCAGACTAGCAGGGATGGGATGGACAGAACGGGGCAGTGGAGGGTAAACGGGTTACCGTGCAAGAGCGGCGCGCACCCATACCAGCTCACCTACTAAACCATGGATACAAATTAATCAATTAATTAATAATAAAAAAGAAAGATATGCCAGTTATGTAGAATTTCTTTATAAATAAACATAAATATTCTACATATTATATCTATCTATCTATCTATCTATCTATCTATCTATCTATCTATCTATCTATCTATCTATCTATCTATTTATCTATCTACTAAATCTGTTATAAATTTTGGTTTGCATCACACACACACACACACACACACACATACACAAATAATCCGTAGATTTTGGTGTTAATCTCCAAAAATCCAAAAATCGCTTTAAGTCTTAAATCCCTGTTAATATTTTATGCTATTTTATCATTTGAAATAGGAAGGTCAGTTTACTCAATATTTCAAACGGTATTTAGCCATGGTCATAAGATATTTAAAGCATATAGAAATCTATAATTTACTCTCTGTCACGAGATAATGGTCCTGCTCTTGAAGTGCCTACAGCTGAACTGTAGCCAGCTGTCAACAGAAATCATTTTCACATTTTAAATAGTGAAAAAAGCCTTAAAAAATAACAAAGCTGAGTGTTTAAGAGTGAAATATTGTGAAAAACATACGCATGCAAGGCATGGGGACATCAGAGGCACGGAAACACTTTTCGTGGCTGAACATTCAGTGACATCAGTGTAGCTAGATCTCCAAACAAATCATCTTGCATTATAAAAGGTCAGTGCAGTTATGGACATTTCCTGCAGCTGAGTGGATGCCCGTGTTTGCTTTGGGCTGCTCATGTCCTGGAGCCGCGCTGGTCCTCATTTGTGGGAATGAGTAACTGTACTACAGTGGTCTGCTGTGTGACTTCATACGGCGTCTGATAAACGTTCTCTGCGTGTGCCGTCAGCGCACACGCTGGCCTGTGGCGCTCCATGGCAGAACTAACTCAACTCCATGAATCATCAGCATGAGACAAAGCTCCCACAAACACACGCTGAGCATGAAAGGCCTTTGGGATTTGGGCTCAGTCTTCAATAGGGATTGGTGTAATCAGTTGTTGACTGAGATTACCACGGTCCCCTGCAGACAATACACCTTCAAGTGTGGCATTAACCCCTAAAACCTGAAGGGCTTTTATTCAGACTCTCACTTTAATAGTCCTCTGAAGTCGGCGAGGCAATTTGTTCCTTTCGGGGAAATAAGGGGCTCTGCGTCTGGGTAGTATGGGAAATAGAATGGCATTTAAAAAAACCACCATTACTTCCAACTGTGGTAAATAAAAGCCTTTCCAAAGCCAATATGTTTTGTCTTGTGAACGTTTCTCCCTGGGATGTCGCTAACTACTAGAAATACAAAATTCCTACATGCAAGCGCTGCTGTGCATTACCAGCAAAGTTATCAAAATACTAAACCAAACCAACTAATCCCATATTTAAGCTGCTTTTCACTGTACACAACATACCTGCACACGTGTGTTAGCTTGATACATGAATAAAGCACGTTTCAACTTCTCAGCAATCTCATAATTCTAAGGACCCAGTAACAGTCATGTGAACATGTACACAAGACAAAGCAGATTTTCCAAAATTCACATTCATCAAAATAAATAAATGTATTTCTTTGGATGTCACTACAGTGGTCTGGTCACCTAGCCATGACCAGACTAAAACTGTTCTTTATGGAAACTGTTGCTTTGTATCAATGGTAAAATGTAATTCTGCCTACTGACAAACTGTACCAAGCAAATCTTCTCAGATATGTAAATGCTAGCATCAAATTATTTTGTGTTTGTGTGAAAGATTGCAAATCTGTTGAGGATCAGTTGGTCAGAAAGGTGGCCCGCTTGTCATCACTAGTTTAGAATGGTGCCAGAGAGGAGTGTGTTGTTGCTAGTATGTTTATTTCTAGTTGAAGTAGTTTGATTTTGTATCATTTTAGTAGAAATTTGCATGTTCCCACCCGTCTGTTTCGGTTTTCTACCCAGAACTCGGATTTACCCCGGGACGCACGCACATCGGGTGCACTGGAGATGCTAAATTGCCTGTGAGTGTGTTTGTCTCAGTTTCTGCCCTGCAATTGATTGCTGATTTGTCCAGGGTGATTTTAGTCTATGACTACTGGGATCGGCTCCAGCACCCACCTGCAACCCTGGTTAGGATAAACTGGTCAGAAAAGGTTTTAATGGATGTTCATATGTATTTATTTACTTATTTATTTAGTTACTTATTTATCTTAATAGGTTTGGGGTCATACCCAGTTCACAGGACAGTCCAGTCTATAGACTTTTACACAAAATAACCCTAAACCATTAGAAGTGTCGGTGTCCCAGATCAGGGAATGGAACTGTTTCTAGTCCAAATCCCAATTCAGGCTGAATCCTACATGAGAGTGTTGGCTTGATAATGGCTTGTCTGCCAGTGTGTGTTCATCTGCTTCAGCCAGTCATGAAGACAGAAAAATA
>JBBMFX010000080.1:23205540-23219153 GCA_037832545.1 Rhabdalestes septentrionalis | reverse complement strand
AACGAGTCCCGATCGAGTCATAAAGTCTGATTATCGGCCGACACCGATCGTCCGCCGATCGATCGGAGCATCACTAATGCCATGTGAATGCTTTACATTTCTTTCAGATTAAAAGACTGATCAGGAAGTTCATCGCAAAACAAGAAACGATCAACTTGGTCGTGGTGCCGTGCAACGTTGACATCGCCACCACTGAAGCTTTGAAGATGGCTCAAGAAGTAGATCCGAACGGGGAGAGGACTCTGGGTCTGTACTGGAATTTATCATCATCAGCAGAATCAATTGTCATGATTATTACTTTGGATTTGTTTACACAGTATACAGAACTATACTGAGTCTCCAAAAGTGAAATCATGTTTCCAAAAATTCATTATGAAACACAATGTACTTACAATGTGCTTAATTCTACCTTAATTTACACCTGAAAAATTGAGTTAAGTGGATATTAATTTGTTAACAGATTTTACGTAATAAGTGGATTTAAGTGTGAAACCCCTCAATGCTAAACATAAGGCATTTTTTTCAGGAGGTTTAGTTATTTAAAGGGCAAATTTAAAAAGAAAGGGAAATATTCAGTAGTTTTATCCATTAATCAGCCATTAACTGTGCACGTTTCCCCTTAATTTCCTGGAAATTTAGGTCAAAATTAAGGTTATTTTAAGGGGGTTGGTTTCAAAGTGATTAACACTGAGCTCACAGTTTATTTTAGTGTGTCCAGAATGATGACCAGAGCTGTAGGTCATCTAAAACATGAACTTAAACCTTGCTCAAACTTGACAAGAAATGATTATTGTAATGACGCGTGTACCCAGTTCAGTATTCTCACAATAGGGTGAAATTTTATTGAAGAAAAAGGATGACTGTATTCAGTTCTGACACTGATTTGGTTGTTTTAGTTTTGTTTAGGCTGGTCAAACACCTTAATAGAATATTCTCATTTTTGTGAGAATGAACAAAAATGATGAATACAAAAAAACTATGATGTGTGTGTGTGTGTTGATGGAAACCCACAGGGATATTAACAAAGCCAGACCTGGTGGACAAGGGCACGGAGGAGACGGTGGTGGACATCGTTCATAATGAAATCATCAACCTGACTAAAGGCTACATGATCGTCCGGTGCCGAGGGCAGAAGGAGATCATGGACCGCGTTTCCCTGGCTGATGCCACAGAGAAGGAGAAAGCCTTCTTTAAAGACCACGCTCATTTCAGGTTTTTATTTACACTATTTTATATGTGTTTATTTACGGTCAAAAAACTGCATCAAAGGTACTGTTGCTTCAAAATGTAGGATTTTTTTATTAAAGCTTTGTTTTTATTGATACATAACATACATTTGTCTATATTCATAGATAAAAGTGTGTCTTACAGTGTCAGAAACCATCGAAGCAAATCTGTTTGACATTAATTACATGATCTGGCATTTTTGGTGTATATTACCTAGCTAAATTGGGGATCGGCATTATGGGAAAATACAGTCAGTTAGCTTAAAAATGAATTGGCAAATAAGTGATAATTTATGTATCACAGTACAGATAGTATATCTCAAACAAAAACTGACATGACCAAGATTTTTACCCAGTTATCAATATTTTGCCCATCTGTCCATTGCTATAGTCTAGACTACACTGAAACATCACCCAGTGAACCTCACCAACACCAGATGGCATTGTAGACAAACGTGTATTCCTTCTTCTCTTCTATGTCACTCCATTCACAACTGCAGGTGTCCCTGACTACTGTTAGGATCAGCCTACTCTCTACTGTATGCAAGATTATCAGCACAACATTTTAATCGGCAGTTCAATATTAAATCTGGGCGTTTTAAAAATACATTTTGGAATCTGCAATTCAAAGTGATATAGTAATGCTTAATTCATGAAAAAATATTTTGTATCAAAAATTCACTATATATACTAGAACTATTCACTTTTGCAATTGTCTATACAATATCCAATCTGCATATTCAAATGCAATAGCGCCCCCTGGTGATTGCATGGCATGTTAGGGAGAAAACCCTCAATTGACAATTCCAAATTTTCAGACCAGACCTTCACTAACGTCGCCACTTCCTTGTTCAGGGCCTCACCAGAATCAATTCAACTGAGTCGGCCACAAGAGACTGTGGGGGCCTACAGAACTAATGTTTAACTGAATGACTTTCACCTAGACAGATATTTAACAGGTAGTAAAAGATAAACACGATGCTCCTGAGAGAAACGAGGCAAGTGCTGATAACTGGCAAAAAATCAATTCTCTGGCTGTTATCCAGCCCATATTAAGATAAGATAAGATAAGCCTTTATTAGTCCCACAAGTGGGACATTTCCTCGGTATGGCAGAAAGTGGACAGTATAAAATTAAGGGCAGCAAAATTAAGTCTAACAGTAGAATAGGATAAAAATAAAGATAATAATAAAAAAAAAAATACAAATGATAAAATAACAATAAAAGATACAAATAAACTAAGTATAAGGATATAGAAATTGTATATAGATATATTTTATATACATATATTGGTGTTTCAAAGGCCAGAAATGGGAGTTTTCTTCATAAGAGTGAATTATTTACAAATAATGCATGTTTAATGTTTTCCACAGCTCACTATACCATGAAGGCAAAGCCACCATTCCCAACCTAGCAGAGAAGCTCACTCTTGAGCTGGTTCATCACATCGAGGTATAAACATTTGTTTTTGGACCGTTTCCTCAGTTTGAGCCAACAAATCTCTGCACGGCTGTAATAATGCACACGTGTGTAAGTCCCAATACGCTGCCTGTGTGTGTGTGTGTGTATAGAAATCACTGCCTCGGCTGGAGGAGCAGGTTGAAATGAAGCTGCTTGAGACCCAAGCAGAGCTGGACAAATACGGCACCGGCCCACCCACTGACCCTACAGAGCGCCTCTTCTTTCTGATCGATGTGAGTTCAGGGGCGCATGCTCATATAAAAGAGTTTGAAACGAAAATGAAAAAATATGACAAACTGTTTTATGTGGATTTTTAAAATATACTGAAGAAAAAATTGTCAGAGGGTTAGGGTATGGTGTGCTTACCCATAATTCATCAGTCAGATTTCTTTACAGTGGGCATGAGTGTAATGAGAGGTCCCTATGTCTACAGCATATATGTTCTATCTTCTATTCAAACCCACCAGTGAGCCTCAACCTATCGTTTGAATGTTCATATGCGCTCGTAAAATAGTGGCAAATTTTCCTTGGTTTTGCTACTAAAAGCTTCTCAGCCATAACAATTTCATGGATTAAATTGAAGTGAAGGAACTTTTAAAGACTGTCTGGTTCTGTTTACCACCACTGTAAACAATTTACCCCAGATACTCCAGATCAGAGCAGGTCACACCAAACTACCTTACCATTTAAATGAAGCAGAAATGTTGAAAAAGCTTTAGTCTCACACTGCAGCAGTACTGAGTTAATAACATCGACTATAATAAATCACTGATATTATGATGTGTTTCATGTGAATCTTTATCCCCCACTACCCTTTTCTTGGGGGTCCACATCCACAAAAGTGATACACATGTGACAGACTCTGATATATGATCATCCACTGAGTTTTTTATTTTCCCGTCTGTTAGAAAATTACAGTGTTCACTCAGGATGCCATGAGCCTTACCACTGGAGAGGAGCTGAAGTCCACCCCTCACCTCAACATATTCTGCCAACTCAGATTGAAGTTTGCGAACTGGAAGGAGCATCTGGACCATTCAGGAGAAACCTGTGAGTGTTTCATGTTAACTGCTAAGAATTCACTACAAATTCAATGTTCCCCTCTTCTCACAAAGTTTCACAGTCTGAAGCAAATTCAGTTTTCTTTGCTTTGCACTGTCGTTTTCGTTAAATACAGTAACACAAAAAACAAAAAACACTCGCGCCACTGGGGAAATTCTGGTCCATAGCTGCCACCCATACATCACAGGCAGCAGCCAATCAGCAGCAAGGATAAATAAATTGCCTAATTTAAAATCTCGCACCTCTGAGACGAGCTTATTTCAGCATCCTAAGCAGTTCTTTGTGTTTCTCTCTCGTAAGCTTTGTGTCCTGCATTCATGTGGATGCTACTTTGGCATGAGCATCTACCTAAACAGACTAAGTGCACCCTATCATGGTACTGGTGCTGATGGTGGTAAACTTTCATAATGAAAACACAACAATAGGCAGGTGGTTTCAACATCTTAGGGTTTTGACAGGGGAGTAAAACCTGGTTGCCGTACAGAGACAGGTGGGGTGTGGCCATGGGTCTGGACAGTGAGTTCTCCTGTTTTCTGAATGTCTGAAACTCTCTCCTGTTTGAATGTATTAGTTAACAAGCGGATTGAGAAGGAAATTCAGGAGTATGAGAAAAAATACAGAGGCAGAGAGCTCCCTGGCTTTATCAACTACAAGACCTTTGAGGTGATGGTGAAGGATCAGGTCAAGAAGCTGGAAGAGCCTGCCATTCGGATCCTGAAGGAGGTCTCAGGTACGCGTTTATTTCAGTCTACGCAGTCTACTCTCACCGGCTGAGAGTACAGAGACGGAAGAATCGAAGAGTTCAGTATGTAAATTTCATGTAATGCAGTTTTCTGTGGTGCAATCTCATATTTTCTCAGCATTTCCATGTTAATGATCTCTCACTACAAACCCCATAATGCAGTTCAGCGTATAGGAAGGCCAGTGTTTTAAGGCTTTCATTCAAAGACAATGGAAGCAGAGTTATGTAGATAGGGAGGGAGCTGCTTTGCTTACTGTAGGTTTTCGTTTTTTGTTATAATTTGGGAAATTCTTTTGTAAATAAATCAATGGAAAATTGAAATAATTTCCTTAAAATCAGAAATGAACTCATTTTTGAGGACTTTCAGTGCATTCTTAAATGTTTAAGAATGAACATTTTTTCATTAATCAAACCAGAAGTGGTGTTTACACCTGTCTCATCCCCTCTCTGTTCCTCTCCCCATGTATTTTTAGATCTCATTAGAAAGGGCTTTGTCCAGCTGGCCCAAAGCAGCTTCATGGGCTTCCCAAACCTCCTTAAAACGGCAAAGGTAAGTTACTGTTTCATCTCTGTTGGAAGAAAAACCTTGTGTGTCCATTTCTGTCATTAATCTGAAAACACCAGCTGAAAATCATAATAAATGCACCGATAGAATTGGTTTAAAAGTAATTAATTTATCATTTTTATGTGAACTTCTAGTGAAAGCTGTTTCAAAATATGAAGTTTTGCCTGTAATGATATGTAGGCTGGTCCTTGAAATGATGACAAAGAAATTAGTAAAAGCTTTTGCTTGTGAGTGCACCTGATGGGTTATACCTGATTCTGTTGCATAAAAAAACAAAGGTAATGTTCTAAAGAGGCTGCTTTATCTTCATTATCCCAGACCAAGATCGACAGCATAAAGCAGGATAAAGAGGCAGAGGCTGAGGCAACGCTGAGGACTCAGATTAAGATGGAGCTGGTGGTTTACACTCAGGACAGCACGTACAGCCACAGCCTGAGTGCCCTGAAGCGCGAAGAAGACAAGGAACATAAACAAAATGGCCAACCGTCTCACAGAATATCTGTCTTTGGTTTAACTTTGATCTCCAACTCTGACAACCACGCCACACTTCAGGAACTGATGCGGCACCTTAAGTCATACTACAGTGTAAGTGGAGGCCAGCATTTTTATTGCTGTTAATAGCTGGGATGACCAATCAGGACATACTTATAGGTAATGACATTTTAACTATTAAAACTCAGGGGGAGAATATCACATATTCAGTATTTTACCAAAATTACCACTAGAGGGAGCACAAGACTGAATTTCAGATCATGGATTAGAGAACGCAGTGCTCACCCATACAAAAGGGATAAAATGTGTCCTAAAGGATCATAATCAAACTGAGTGAGATTGAATATTGTCCAAATTATAGTATCTTTAGGCATGCAAACACTATCATGGGCTTGGTACTCTAATATGTGTTATCTTTGGTATCTTTAAATAATAAAAATAATGGATGTATTGTATAAGGATGTAAATATCACATTGTGAAAAATGACAATATTCACTGTGGAGAATAAGAAGTCTGTTCATTATTTTTGATGGATCTCCATTTGTTTTGTGTGTAGCTAGTACCAATTGACAGGCCAGTCCACCTCCCTCATCTTCAAGCTCTAGTCTCACTAGAAAATTGTGCCAGAACTGAACAGCCATCATTATTCTCCATTTCAATTAAATCCAAAATATTGGGAGAATATCCACTTTGTTGAAAGATGGTCAATCGAACCATGAGACCTAAATCACTCTCAACCCAAATAGTGAGTTGATAACAACTTACTTACAGACCTCTTGTGGTCGGAAACGAACGACACTAGGTTCTAATCAAAATGAATTTTGCTTCGAAACTTGGAAGCACATTCTCTGGCAAATGAACCTGCCACTACTTAAAAAGTTGTACTTCTTAAACCAACTGGACACTTGAGGCTGTTGCTGCGTTGTGTTCACTGATGGCAACGAAACCAAGAGTGTGGCGCAACCTGTGTAAATAACAGATACACTAACATTTTTGACTGAGCTATATTTTGCCCCATGTTCAGATTGCGAGTCAGCGGTTGGCGGACCAGGTCCCTCTGGTGATCCGTTACCTGATGCTCCAGGAGTCGGCTGTGCAGATGCATAGAGAAATGCTCCAGCTGATGCAGGACAAGGACTCCACCGAGCAGCTTCTGAAGGAAGACTACGACATCGGCAACAAGCGCGCCAACCTGCTGAGCCGCCAGAAGCGTCTCATGCAGGCTCACAGCTACCTCGTCAAGTTCTAGGATCCAGCCTCCGAGTATGTTACATCACCACGGTTGATAAAGCACCATGTTTCAGTCTGTTGTTTAAGTTAAATTACTTTTCAGCCATTAGATATAGATTTATGTCTGATGGGAGTTGGAGAAAAAGTTATCCAGACATTTTTATGTTGGAAGTTTTTCGTAGTCTTAGTTACTGAACTATCCTTAGTGTTCTACCTTTGCACCAGTTTGGTTACATCTTACATTTTAGGAATGACTATATGCTTAAATGTTTATCGATAATAAAAGTGATACATCAATGTGTACCAAGCTGATAAACCCTCACTTTTGGTAGCTGGGTCGATACACCATGGCACCAATTTGTGTGTGTGTGTTTATGTGTGTGTGATGGGCACCAGAAGCGTTATAGCAGAATATGACCCGCATGGCGTGCATGTGCCTGGTAGATTTAATACTTTAATATACATGGAGCTTTAAATTAATAAGTGCACAAATTAATTATTACTAAACTATTTGGTTGTTTGAAAGTCAGCCAGTCACGTGCTGTTTTCATAAACCACACAATAGCACAAGCAAGTAGCTGTAACCCATCACATTACCCCATATTTAGCACATACATAGCATTAGTGAACAAAACTATGTAGAACTGTGTTCGGCAATGTGGACGATTTAAACCACACAGATCAAAAAACATTTAACTAGGGGCACCAAAATCTTCCCATACAACTGAATGTACACTTTAATAAGATAGAGACACTGGAGTTAAATAAGACACTACAACATCTCTGCATTTTGCTTTAATGCTCTTTCCATTAGAAAAGCAAACTGTGTCACAAGATGAACAGCAAGTCCATACCGTCCTTACACCTCCATGAACCTTCATAAACTTCAAGATATTCTTTATTTACCAAATCTTAATACTAATCTCAATCATGAATGCTGCTAATTTCTTAACTACATTTAACAGTATTGTGGGTGGGTTGTTGCAGGGTGGCACATGTGTTCGATATTTATTTTTTTACTAATTTTATCATTAACTACAGTAATATATAGAAGCTAGGTGTAAATCGAGATGACTTTTTTTTCATAGATCTTCAGTTTGCAAAGGAAGGCTCTTTTTTTTTTTTTTTTAGACCACAGCATTGTGGTAAGAATCACAATCATACCTACGATAAAAAGACGCTTTATAGTGGAAACACCCCATTATATATATGTACATTTTTACAAAGTTAATTCAAAGCAAAGAGACAAAATGCCAAAGACTTCAAAGTTTAAAAAACAAAACAAAAAACAAACTCTCTCGGTCATAAGCTGTGTCATCCAGGGGCTACTTGTCTGTCTGGGCTTTAAGCTTCCTCTCCCAAAGTTTCTGATGGTCGGAGAATCCCTGCTTGCCTTTGTTGAAGGAATTGGGTCCGGCCGAGGTGGGCGTGTCCCTGCAAAGGATGGCAGTTGTGAGAAAAACACACATCCCGAGTATAACGATTTGTTAAAATGTAGAGCTTGATTCCATTTTCCATTTATTAGTGCTTCCATTTCTTTTGAATTTTAATTTCAGACATTCAGAATCAATGTGTTTATACAAGCATATGTATAATGGGTTTCTATGCTAAAGTTGAAAGGATTTCAGTTTTAACCATCCAGCCTTCAATTATTATTCCTTATACTATCTAACTAACCCTTCACTACCATCACCTAAAACAATCTTTTCAACATAAAGGCCCACATATCTATCACAGCATGTTGCCAAGGCCCACTTGGCCACTTTAGATGACATTAAATAACCATTTGTGGACCAATGGCCAGTCTCGATTTTAGATTTACGGCCCAATCAAAAGCCTTCACGGCCAACTGGTGGTCCCCGGCCCAGTGGTGGAGAATCCAGGACCTAGAATGTCTGCGCCATCGCATGTCCACATTTTTAGAGATTTAGCAGCACTTGCTCACAATATAAGAAGAGTTCAGCCAGGTCCTCTTTTTGAATGAAGTTCATTACAGACCAGCAAATAACAAATAGCAAATAATAATACTGTGCAATGATTTAAATTATTATTTTTGTGATGTGCACAACACACTACTTTTTTGCGCATAACTGATTAATCACGATTAAATGCAGAAATTCAGATCTCAATAAATAAAAAGGAGTGTATTGTGCACTTCTATTTTTAAAGTACTGCTGTATGAACAACAGCACAGTAAAATTGTTTTTAACAGGGTTTTCCATTTAACACAATTACACTTAAACATTATTGTAATCAAATCAAATACAAACCCATAGTTATTTGCCACTGCAGGGCATTCACTTTCTATCTAGTGTGTTATAGAAAAACAAAGATGGGGGGGTGGAACCAGCAGCTGCAAAGGGGGGCCGACTCCATATTGAAGTCTATCTATCTGTATGCGGGATCATTAATGTCCCTTTTGGTGTACTGTTCAAGCGTCCCAATACTTTTCTCCATGTAATACGGACTAAAGTAAACAGCGCTACAGGTGTCGGCTGGTTTTCGCAGGGGCCACATGTCCTTTGACTTATTTAATATTTTAATGCGCCAGCCCTAGTAAAAATATATATATCAGTCTGAAAGAAGACTGTTAATTTACCAAATTTGCCCCCGTTTTACCATCACCAACGTTCAGAATATACATTCAAATTCACTGAGCTAAGTAACTTTCACAGCGACAATTGATTTACACCACATATTGGGAAAATCTGAAATTTCACTTTTGCTCCAGTAACAAAATCTATGCATTTTCTTAGAAAGAAAAAAGGTCAGAAAATATGGAAAAGTGAATGAAAAAAAAATCCCCTGCAAATGCCGCTGGGGGAAACCCAGTGAAACATAAATTGGATAAAATGTAGGATAAATAATGCTGGCATGTTCGTGGCAGCAGGAAAACACTGGTACATTAACATATAAGTTCAGACTGGAAAAAATTTGAACAGTTCAACTACGATCCAAAACACTAAACTTTCACTGTCAGCAACAAAATCAGTCACAAGTTAGACAGACCTTCCGATGTTTTTCATCCTCATCTTGGCCTCCGGAGGCATCTCTTCAGGTTCACTCTACAGAGCAGAAAACAGAAGATGACCCATGTAATCAAATCAAAGCACACAACTGAAAACAATCTGGATCATCTTCGCTCTATGTATTAAATATCTGAATTAGAAAACAAAGTGTATTATTTGAGCTGTCTGTATCCTGAACAACCACACCTTCAAATATGTTTGCATTTTGTTGTTCACGGAATTCAACAAATCTAAGTTATTCAATTGAAGATATATAACCACAAATTCAACATTCTGTCAGTATTATTAATTTAAATGTTGAGTATGTTTGTTTGAAAAGAGAAAAACAGCTTTTGACAGATTTCTGATTTAGCGAACACCTCACACTCACATCATCATCATCAAAAACTGATGCAGGTTTTTTGACTGAAGCGGCCGGTGGGGCTTCCTTGGGTTTCTGGAAGGGAGAGGGAAAAAGACGGTCAGGATTTGGTGAGGAGCCCATTTAAACCAAGACTAAACACAGCGGTGCCTCCCACATAAAAAGCAAAACACTCCACTGAGCTAATCTAACTTATTCAAATGTTCACAGTGTAAATAAAATAGAAAAAAAATTCTGAAATGGTCCTACTCACACTAGCTCCCAGCTTGATGGAAATGGGGGCAGCCTTCTTCAGAGACTGTCCTGTTGCACTAAAGGCCGGTTTGGCCATTTTGAAGGGCACCGGCTGCTTTTTGCTCTCATCCTTCGTGCTGCTGCTGCTGCTGCCGCCGCCGCCAGCTGGGCGCTTCCCCAAACCTCCCCCAGGGCCAGTGCTGGAAGAGACAGTGTTACTTTTCACACTGCCCCCCTTCTCGTCCGGTCCTGCTGGAGGCGAAACAACTTACCAAGGTGAGCGACTGTAGCCTTGGTGACCAAAGGAGTGCTACAGTTACCTGGAAGACGAGGGATGCCAGGAGGACCTGCTCAGAAGTGCTGCTGGTGAACGTAAAAGCGGAAAACCTATAGGTGCCTCAACCTAGGTCATTTTACAGTACTAGCTAACAGTTTGACTTGGCTTTCCTGGACATAACTAGTAAAATTACCACATTACAGTTAAAAACCACAAGCACTGCATCTTCATCTGTTCTACCACATGGCACTGCTCCCAGTAACTACTTTCATTTATTCAGTTTCATGGATGTAAAAGAGAATTCCACCATTTTCTACAACCATTTAAGACTTAAAATGTAACCAGTTATTCACAATGTGTCGGTGTGATAAACCATTACGAATTTGGTGGTAAATGGAACAAGAGGTCTACCTCTAAAAGCCCCATCACAAAAAGTTATTCCATAAAATGTTCATAACTGTAGGCATACAGGGACTAATTCATCCACCTTCACTGGGTCTATATATCTACTATTTACTGCTTGCAAGACATACTCCACTGTTCTGGTGTTAAGGAGTTGCCTCTGAGGTAAGTTTATGGGTTAAAATTCCAGGACTGCTTGTGGCACCTCTGAAATACCCTTGAGAAAGGCAGATATCGTATTCTATTTGAAAAAAAGTCTATTTGTGTTGTTGATTATACCTTGTTCCATTCACCACAGCTGTAAAGAAATGTCGGTTAAGTTTCCTGAATGACTAACTACTAAATTAAAATGCTAAGATTACGACAAATCCAAAGCTTAGACAGATGCTGTAAGTGACTCAATCTGGGTTTGTTTTCAGTTGTTATTTCTATTTGATGGTATTATATAAAAGCAGTAACGAAAGCTTCTCATAAGGTTTGGGTGTTTTTTTTTTTTTACTGGAACTTTAATTCACCTAGAAAATAGAGTAAAGGAGGACACACAGTTGTTCACACATGATGGTAGAAACTAATCATATCAACACCTCAGAATACTCAAAAATTTCTCCTCTCCATTAAAAGCCCAGTGACTGTGAAAACATCAACAAGCGGTATGGCGTAAGTATGAACATTGTCTCAAAAGCAGTTCGTGCTAAATATGAGAACCGTAAATAAGAAACCTGTCGAAAATTCGTTTGGAAAATCAGAAACGTAGAGTGATGTTTACAGTTTTAGCTCAGGCACAGTAAGATAGAAACTGGTGAAAATAGCGCTTATGAAACAAACCTACCCTCAGCTTTGACAAATAATGAATGTTAAAGTGTGAATCTAACATATTAAATATTACATTTGTTTAATATATCGATCTCAGGGCTACTTCAAGCTAGAAAGACAAAACTAGGCTTCCAGATTAGCTTAGCTTCCTCTCGGGCAGTGTTAGCCTGCCATTCCTCTGTGCTTAACTGTTTTTACTCCGTGTTTCACTCGGGTAAACTGTGCCGCTCTGCCCGGACTCTGTGTTGGCCTGCGAAAGTGAACACTGCTATTTTTCTGAACTATTCTTCACCTCCTCCGGGCCGCTCCGCTCCTTCCCACTGCTGCTCGTTCGCCATCGCGCTGGTCACGGAGGCCGAAAAGGGACAATAGCGTCTGAAAGTACTGCGCGTGCGCACCGCACTGATCTGTGACGACAACAATCTCCTCGCCCGTTGTTGGGACGTTATTTTTTTAGTCCACGTCGGAGCCTGAAACTCCGTCGTAGCTGCCATATGGTCTCTTCACTGGAGACTGTGATCCTCTGATGTTACTTTGGTGTATTTAACGAAGGTGTAGCAACGTTCCGTTATGGCTTTTGTCCCTTTGTGAAAATTAAAGTTCCAGACCCGTATTCCAGTCACAGCCTCGTCGGATAATAATAGACTACTGTAAAAGCCTGAATGACAAAACTCACGCACAGGTTGCTGTAAGTGTGTGCACTGGCCACTAGTGGTGAACGGCAGAGATGTATCAAGATTTTCAAAAGGGTGCTGGGATGGGGAAGCCAAGTTATAAATCCAGTTTAATCAATTTCATACAATATTATCTGATGAATGTGGTGGGATAGAATCACGTTTCAGCAAAAATGAGGGGTTCAACATCCCCACTCCCCTACCCCAGTGTGCTACGCCCCTGGTGAGCCATGACAAATTTATAGACTTGTTACCTGCCTAAACATTCGTCGCCCACACTTAAGGTGTCCCTCTAATAAATTTATTCATGATCTTGTCCATCCTTGTCACTAAAAATCTGCCTCTTTATCCTACTTGCCACTGTCTCCAATCCAGACAACATAGCTAGTCTTACTACCCATATGAAAAAAAAACATACATCTTCTAAAGGTCTTATACTAAACCTATGCTGCCAGAATGAAATCTTATTTGGCACGCACAAATTCTCATTTTCCTCATGTAGCAATAAAGCACACATCTACAGTGCTTATATGTTGCAAAACAATATAAGTTAATGTTGTACGCATTTAATATGCCGTTCCATGCTGCTTGACTTCCCTATAAACTAATACCACATATTTAAACATTGGAAATTTTATGTGGATCATTTCCATATGGGTACCATCTTGAATCCCTAACTTGTTTGCCACAAACATAGAAACCACAAAAATGAATGTGAATTTTTCTGATAATTAGTAATGCAGCCTGAATTGTGGCAGTGGGGTGACTTTTATAAAGCTGTGGTGAGCCCTAGAGCTAACTTAGCAGTTAGCATGTTGGCTAACTCCTCTTCCACAGCAAACAAAACTCAAAACATGATACCTAGCAGGCAACTCTAGAGGGTAGCAGGGTAGCAATCTAACACAGAGTATGAATTATCCTAAATCTGTAGTGAAATGTGTTAATATATTTATCTATCTATCTATCTATAGAGAGAGAGAGAGAGAGAGAGAGAGAGAGAGAGAGAGAGAGAGAGAGAGAGAAAGAGAGAGAGAGAGAGAGAGA
>JBBMFX010000080.1:23194354-23205440 GCA_037832545.1 Rhabdalestes septentrionalis | reverse complement strand
AGGTGTGGATATAGGTATATATATAGATATATAGAGAGAGAGAGAGAGAGAGAGAGAGAGAGAGAGCAGATAGGAATATTGAAACCTTATGTGTAGTTTCAGCTAAATCCTCACACAATGAGCTAATGTCACTCACACACCGTGGGTGTTTTTCCTTAAGCGAAAAGCAAAAACCAAAAGGCACATTTGGAAAAAGAGTTTATTGTGAAATGAATTGATCATGTGAGGGCTGGGGGACCGTGTGCAGTTCGTCCGCGGCTGCTGCAGGTGCCTTAAGCACAGCTGGCTGGTGCTGGAGTGACCCGGGCGGGCGAGGAAACAGGCATCGCACCCTCACTTGGTGAGTGGACGCTGCCTACTTCCTTCGGTCTCCGCCACACCACGGACCCCTGTGCCGGGCGGAACAAAAAGGCTGGGCTCAACTGCTTATCGAGGGTTATTTGGGGTATGACTTCCAGAGAGGTGGGAGAGATGGGAAAAAATGTGGGCGAAAAAAAAAGAAAGAAAAAAAAATGGTTTAGAAGTGGTATCTCATAGTCCTTTTTGTTGTTGCTCGGTTGGTCTTAAATACAGAGTTGATGTCCTGACACCATGGGGTCTGTAGATACACTGCCTTTCTCACCACTCCCTTGGGGCGGGGCCGTCTTACACAGACAGGATGTGCTTGACGAATTCTGTAAAAAGAGAAGGCACACGTCAGCTCAAGATGTTGAAGACAGCCGTGCCGTACAAGGGCTGAGACGCTTTCTAAAAATAACAAAACTCCAGCCATATCAGAGCTTGCTATATGATCTTAGTGATGCTTTAATGCCAATTACACTAAACCCACAAAGGGGTAAACTGCTGCAGACTATACATAAAGGGAGGATACAAGTTTGTATAGTGAGTGTTAAAAGCTCTGGTTCCACACGCTGATCCATTTTACTACACACAAATCAGAGGTGCACATTCAAAAAGACAAACACAGCCAATGTTAGGCCAAACTTGACAGTGTTGACCATTTAATGGTCAAACCACTGCAGGAGATTATATAATGTGCTATAAGACATGCGTTTGGTCCAGGCAGGTACCTTCATATTTGACGGAGCCGTTCTCATCCTCCTGTCCCTGCATCAAGGCATCGACCTCAGGCTCAGACATCTTCTCACCTACAAAGGCAATGGGTCATGTTCAGGGTCAGTATAACAGCTGAACACAGTCATCAAACTACAATTCCCATGATACCTATTACACGCCCTCGGACACCTTTGGAGCCACAAATAACAGCAAGGCCTGGTCACATTCACTTTAACGGTAAAATGAAGCAAAATTGCACTCATTTCTGCAGAAAACTGTTACATTTACATCTAACATTTAAACATTGCTTAAACAGTGGTATTTTACATGTAAAATATTGTGTAATACATTTTTAAACGCCCCCTTCTTATTTGTATGTTGTTTGTCTTTTTGGCACCAACACCAACAAGTTTTAAAAAAAGGTACTGGCCTACATTTCCCATGAGCCCATCCTCCATCACTCACCCAGTGTGGACAGCACGATACGCAGCTCAGCACCCATCACTGTGCCGTTGCCCTCCTTGTCAAAGACGCGCAGACCCTCAACGTAGTCATCCAAGGTACCCTTCTGGATGGCATCCACAGTCTTCAGCATGGGCAGGAAAGTGTCAAAGTCAATCCTGTTGTTGGCCATATCTGCAAAAACAGGGCAGCTTGCGTTTACACAACTGACCCTGATGGCCTTAACCAGGAATCTCCTTACAGGTCATTTTCTACTACATATGTGGATAGTTTAATCAGTAGCACCTCTCCCGTGTAACTGCCTGTTCCTCATAGACCTGTAGGTTTACTGAGTTTTTTGTGTGCAGGTCTGCCTTAAATAGCAAAAAATAAATAAAACTTGCCATCAGCAGATGGGTCACCCAAGATTTTCTTCACATCCTTGTTGGTGGGGTTCTGTCCCAGGGCACGCATGATGTCAGCGACCTGGTTGAAGGCCACCTTGTTGTCACCAACTCTGTCAAAGAGACCAAAGGCCTCTTTGAAGTCTGTAAAATAAAGGGAAAATAGTCTTTAGTGCAAAACTCATTTAATGTGGAAAAAATCCTAAATCCATATGAATATGAATATGAATATGAATATGAAATCAGCTTCACCATAAGCCTCTACAAGTGGGTTCTACATAAAATAAACCATGTCTATTAGGGTTATTTTCATAACTCATCCTTGAAACCTTGTACCCCTGAAATGGTAACTTAGGAGAAGACAATAAGCATTCTTAACTTTGATGTAGGCTAACAGAGCTTTAATGCATGCAAGTAACCGAGATTTTACTTCAGTTATGTGTCTCTTCTATAGTCATCCATGTTTGAAACATATTGTTACATTTATATATTCACACAATGTACACGCATACAATATAATCAAAAATAATATTCAAAAATGTAAATAAATATTACTTTATAATTTTAGACACTATTTTACAAAAAGCACTGGTCACATATTTGCCCATCCCTGCCTAAACCGGCGAGGTCAAAGGCATCGAGAGTCTGTCTTTTGTCCTGACGGGCAACAGCTAATTATCTGGGACAGCTGTGACTACAGGAAGCAAGAGAGTGCTGCTAAACCGGCTTTGCTATTTCTACGGGTACGGTACGGAGCTAAATGGAAAGTGATCCACCAGCATATTGATGTCCTCCTGAGACTTCTGTACTTTAGCAGCTGTGCCTCTACGGCCTCTTTTGGGTAGCACTGTCAGCCGATACGCCTTGAGAAAGTAGCTCTTGCCAAACATGGCCACGCTGTCGGAACCAAGTTTAACCCAAGAACGCTGACTGCGACATACCTCATGCTCCCAGCACACGTGAGATCGTGTCCACGCCTAGCTGACTTTTTGTACACATGCCACTGTATGCCTATCCTGGATTATGTCGAATGAAGCATGCTAATTATAACACCACAACCAACAGTGTTCCAAAATGCTCGGAAATGTGGCTAATTATTGTAGATTGGGGGGATTAGCAAGTTAACTGCAAACTGGAATTTCCTGGGCACATAAAAGAACACAATAATGGGGGATCAGTAGTTCACATTCCATCAGAACAGCTTGTATTATCTTAGGATAAACACCAATGGCAGCTGCAAAAGGCTTCTATGAAATGGTTGCCTGAAGTATTCAACATGTGTTCCCCTTTAACAGCTGAGCTTACATACAAGTTTTGGTTCAAAAAAATTTATTGGGACCCTTAGGTTGTTTAATGAAAATCTGTTTTAAAGGAGGTTTAAGGTCTTGTTGGCACTTTTCACTGGTTTGTACAATTAAAGTTAGCAATTGGGTTCAGTATAAGCCAATAATCTTGTTTTTATCCAGATTTTGGTTCAGCAAAAGTCTAACAGAATCTATTCATTACTTTAGAGTGAAACTTCAGTTGTTTGTGAAAATTAATTTTATGTTTGACTGACAACAGTTTATCTCCAAACCAGTTCATGTGATTTATTAGTGATTAGTGATTTTATAGTGATTTTAAATAAAGCTGCGTTTTGCTGGTTAAAACGGTTACGTATAAATTATTATGCTTACATTTTAACACAGTTGTGCTCTGCTATGGCTACTGCTAAGTCAGTAAGACTGCACTGTTGTGAGCCCTATCAGTAGAAAGCAAAAGTTGTTATTTTGTACTGAAATTTAGCGAGGGGTTTTCAGTTGAGATGAAGGGTTACGCGAGGTTACTGTAAAGCATTCATAATTTTCACCCAACAGAGATGCTACAGCAATAATCAGACTAGCACTATAAATGATCGTGATGCATTTTTACCCTTGTTGTATACAGGATGTGCATAGAGGACTTACCCTCAATCTGGTCAGCACTGAACTCAGTCTGTCAAAGACAAAAACACAAAATCAGTCCACATCATGTCATTACAAGTCGTTCACCATTGCATACTTTAATAGACTTAAGCTATAATATCTATAACAATGTATAATGTCATTTTTGGACAGTGGTTCATATCAGACAACAGGGAATTCCCAAAAAAGTCCTTTTTGGACAAAAATAAATCATAGCTTGAAAGACACACCATTGACATTTTGTGACATCAGAACCGCAGCTCTCACAGGGTTGGTAAATAATCATGGTTCCATTGCGAAAACACAGCTATGTCTCAAATTTAATCAGCATCATGAGACACAACAATGAATTAGCCATCCTGTGCTGATTTGGAAAAAAAGGGAAAAGAATCCTGGCATTGCCCAGAAACCAGATTTCTGAACGAAAGGGCACTTGTCAAACCAAAAGAGAATATTCCAAAGAAAGTACACACCATGATGCAGTTTCGACGGAGGGGAGAAGGGGCTAGAAGTCAAGGAGCCGTAGTCCCAGGAGAGTGGTCCTGAGCAGTGGGCAAAGGCCTTCTTATTTAAGCTCAGTGTCTGATGTCACGGGGCGGATCGGTTGATGCTTTGGAAGTTCTTTAACTTTCTTAGGGCAAACCGAAAGGGGAGCTGTGTCCTCCCGTTGCTGGTGCTATTTTTAGACTACTCCCAAGGCCTCTTTTGAGACTCCTTGGCTCTGGTCAGCAATTCAGTGTCTCACAGTGCCTGATTACATCACATCCAATGGGCCATCGTTTGAGTATTTACATTAGTCTGAATACACTGATATTTTTTTGGCCCAATGTCCATCATACCATTTATGCCACAGAATAAATATTTGTAATATGTTTTTGTAAATATGAGACAGATTCTAGTTGATAAAAAACACCCTTGACATAAAATAACAGGTCATTAAAAATTTTTTTTATGTCAACATTAGTCTATATTTAAACTGTACCTAGACTGAAAAAATGCATGTTCTGTAAGAGAGACTGTTGTGCGGAAAAACTCTGCCCAGCTTTACACATGACAATATTTCCTGTGAACAGTTAAGATTGTAAAGGAAAACAACAAAAAGAAGATATGTTTGCTCTGACAGCAATCAACAAAATAAAGTGGTACACAATAATATAAAAAAATGCTGTTTGTTAAATTGTGTACTTGCATTAACAGTACTTAGCAGTTTTGTTTATCAATTAAAAGGAAAAAGAACTAAATCTAACCCAATGTTTGCATATTCTACAGCTTCTCCTACAAACCCTACAAATGAATCTGCTCTCTATCCAACAGGGCTGTGTGAATCTATTCACACTGCCCACCAGTGAACGCACAGGTCTGGCCTGAGCTAATGTATTTGGGTCGTGTGTCAGTGGAGCAAGCTACTTCTGGAGCAAGCATTGCTTCTCGGTGTTTCTTGTGTCCCTTACTGACTGGAGCAATCAGCAGAATAGATCTTCTTAAGTGCATCTCTCAGCTTGACATCTCATCTGCTGATGCACAGTACACTACAGACCATTCATTGTTTCTTTGAAGATTTCAATGTTTCAGATTAGCCTACAATTTTTCTATGGCATAATCAAAACAGGAAGTGATATTTTGTATTTTGTAAATGGGGTAGGTGGTTTGTTAGCAATGTGGGTCAACGAAATATGGATGAAGTGAGCATATCAGACCAACTGAGAACCCCTTCCTGTATTTTAAACCTTGGTTCTAGGGCTGTCCATTTTTCACCGTAGCTTGAGAAATCTGAGAGGGCCACCACTCTAAAGCTCTAATTTGGATAATTAGCTGACATGCTAGCTAGTTAGCTTATCATTGTATCGCACTCATGCCATTATCCACAGGCTCACGATTTAAGTGAACCAAAACTGCTCTTAAGAGTGAACTGACACGTTAGCTAAGTTATCAACATATTAAAATACAACAATCCTAGTTTGTATTCTGGTGATATTTTCATGGTAGTTGAAATTATGTTCACCTGGGCATAGAAAGTGTTTGCTAAATTGCAGTTAGCTTTGGTTGCAAGACTGAGATGAACACCCATGCCACCCCTACTGTACACAAGGATTGGTGTTTCTCGGTGTAAACCTTTTTACAGGTGACCCAATACAAATTAGATATATAGGTTCAGTGTTAAATTAGTGAATAGCATGTTGTTGTACCATTACAGCAATACAGTGAAGCTCGCCAAGACACATTAAAGTGAAATGTTACCAATTTTACCACCCACCTCGAAAAAGGGAAATAACCCTAGACATTTTTAAATAAGAAGTACTCATGAAGCACTCAAGAGGATTATGAATGATAAAGAGCCTTTATTAAACTTGGCTATAAATGAAAAACATGCTTACATAGTCTTCTTCAAGGATAGTTTAAAAATGGCTGCAAAGTCTGCATGTGGTAACATGACCAAATAATCGGGTGTTCACCTGCACAGGTGTATCACATGACATTGACAATAGTTACACTATGAAAACATGACATGACAACATAAATATTTAACAACTAAAAACTTTAGTAGTTTTTTTATATTCACACATCAAAATACAATTAAAATATAAATATAGGTAATGTCGTGGGGAAATGAGCATTTATTCTTTTTCATATTTTTTAATGTGAATAATGTCTTTTGAATGTGTTTTTCTGTATTATTTCATTATTTAAAATCCTTGGTTTTGAGGTTCCAAGTTTCTGATCCAGGGCCTACAGGGACGTGTTGATAATGCCTTAGACAAAATATTCTTCATGTTTATCAGAAGTTCTTTCCTACGGAAAGTCTTGAAGGCCGTCTCTCAGGAGATTTTGGGTTACTATGGAGATTGGGGGTCGTCCGAGAAGTGACGTACTGCTCAGTCTGCCTTGAGTGACAATTACTTTGGTCCAATTAGGTTTTTACACCTCCTGATGGGACGTTTTCAAGAGATTACGTAGGACAGGGGTATAAAGAGGATGTTCTGTAAGAGGAAGTCGAAGAACAGGTCAGGACGGGGAGCAGACTTTGCTGTCTCTGTGTCTTATCCTGTTTTCCCATCTGCAGATGTACAATAAATCTTTAATATGATTCAATTTGGGCAAAAATGACTCTTTTGGTTCTTTTCGAGTTTCTGCACCCAAAGGGGGGTATCTTGGGAGCCCCGACAGGTAAATATGCATAGCAAACTATAAGCTTAGTTAGATCTTCAGTTACAAGAAATTGTTTTCAGAAAGGAGAAAAATCCAGCTCTAAATATAAGCAGGTGTACTAAGTAGCTTTTAAAGTATGTATCCAAAAATATTCACGTGGCAGTTATTTCACCCCCTCTCAATCTATCACCCAATCTATCACCTCTCAATCCAATATTTGTGCTCTGCCAGTCTTTCTTTAAGTTTACATGTAGTTCTTCCAATATAAAAGAATCCACAAGGACATTCAAGTCAAATGAAGTATTGCAATTAATAAAATACTGTATGTTTTATGATATATTTACGATTTATGTATATTTACAATTTGTTGTTATATCTGTAAAAAAAAAATTTTGACCATGTTATTGCAATTTTCACTATAATTACCTCCTCTTGTGCCTAGCCAGGTTTTGCTCTGTACAGGACCCTAGACCTATTAGTGTATGAAGTTTACCTGTTTCAAGTTGAACTGCAGGCTAATGTAGCTAAAAATACACAGTAATAATCAAACTGCAGGCCTAAATTATCTCATGTGGGCATCTCTCATGGACTTGTGTGTGGTTTCTGACACCCTATAATTCACTGCTATATATAAATATGGACTACAACATGTCAGTAGAGCAGTAGCAGTCCTTTGGCAGAGTAACACAGTAACACTAAGGCCTGAATTCTGTCCGTTTTTTCCCTCATGTTTATAAGAAAAAAGTGCCACAGTTTCAAAAGCTACAAAGACATTGTTGATATTTCGTATGAGAGGGAACAAGAGTAAATGTCTCATTGCACCATTGCTTCGAGAGCCTGGCCAGAAATGAGGACAGTCTGTGACACTTCCTTTACACTTATTACATTTGTGAAAAGTGCATGAGCCATCCACTCTCGCTCCTGTTTCTGAATGTGTTTGTCGCTCCGCCCTAAGGCAGATGAGCTCTATATTTAGGGCCCCACTGTTCAGAGGTGTCGATTTCCTCAGAAGGGACTTGCTGGCTTCTCAAGCATCGTCCACATCGTCTTACAGCCCCTCCATCGGATCGTAAAGATGCTTACTGAAAGCTCGGGTTACTTGCTGGTTCAAGATCAGCCAAATCTAAAGGGTCAGGAATGCACTCACGCCTGGACACCACAGAACCTGACAGGCCTCAGGTCAGACACTGAAGTGGAGTTTAAAAAAAGGTCTCTAGAGAGAGTCCATCATTGTCCAACATTTCTGAGGAGGCAGGAACCTTATTTGGATTTGGCGGAGAGCCTCAGGTTCAGAGCGTTTTGCACTATATCCCCAATCCTCATATTGTGTTTGCGTTTCTGGAATCACAATCACAATATTTACTAAGAACTGGGAAAGTGCTCTTAAACCTGATTATTGATGCTGTTTAACCGATTAATTATTATTTATCATGGTAACCTGACACGGTCTGGAAGCTGCATGTACTCTGTTTATATCAATTTGACAATTTCAATAAACATTTGACTGGTGGAAGACACACTTCAGCCATGTAAGAGGGTGTTAAATTTCTCACCCATTGAAATTTATTTCTGGCATTTAATAGAAAATATTGTTTTTACCTGGCCATTCAGGCCACAGAGTTTAGCCCCACCCTCCATTCATGCTTAAGGAGTTTTTCAGCCTGAAATATTTTTGAAGAAGGTAATTAAATTGAAAAGGGTGCAGGACATGGGCCCATTAACTGTGTTGATTTATTTGAGTGTTTACACAACAATGTGTCTAGAGAACCACTGCTAATTATTGTTATTAGTGATATTTGATAATAATTACAATTATTATGATCAATAATACTTTCACTTATTATTATTTAATAGAGATTAATCAAATTATTGCTAACTAATAACTTTCAACTGTATTATCATTACTACTATTTCAAACAGAAGTAGTTTGTGATGACAGTGAAACAATCTGTCAATACGCTCAAATATCCTCAAATCAGTAATACATAGTTCAACCAGTGATGACAATAAACGAGCAGTGCTCACTCTGAGCTGTAATTGCAGACTCCAAAATAGGCAATATGAATAAATAACTATAAACAAACAAATGCAAACTTTATTTTACTACTCACGGAACCAAAAACAGCATGAACAGATCTAAAATGGGCTTTACTGACTTAAACAAATAGGTGTATGGCCTTATGGTTAAACAGGGCTGACCTGAAGGGACAGGAGCTTTGCTGCCCCCTGCTGCTGGACTGTGTCCTCACTGATGATCCCAACTCGGTCTCACACTCAGTCACATTCTTTTCGGTATTATCTCCTCCATAATGTTGTCGCTGTTAAGGGGGGCAGGACGAGTCCTCAGCACAGTGTTTACTGTAATTGAAATTTGTATTATGTGGAGGGTTTGGTGATCCTTTCTCTTTAAGTCTTTTATGGTTTAAGTGCTTTAATCCAGAAACACTGTGTTAAATCCTTTAGGTCCTCACTCTTCACACCCATCACTTCTCACATTCCTCAATTTTCACATCTCTCACACTCTTCACACTTCTTACTTCTCACACTCCTCAGATTCTAGATACTGTTATGTTGCCTATATACTGGTTTATTGTTGATTCTGTCATACTGTTTGCACAATTTATAGGAACACACAAACCCTCAAGAACCTCCACACTCCTCACTCTGCACATTCCTCACTTTTCACTCTCCACATTCTTAGCTCCACACACTCCTCATACTCTCCACACTCCTCACTCTCCCCACACCTCACTTCTCACACACTTTACATTTCTTTGAGGAACCAAGACTTTTCCCACTTTACATGCTTCTCACGCTCCTCCCTCTCCGTATTCCTCCCTCTCCACACTCCTCACACTTCCCAGTCCTCACACTCTCCACACTCCTTACACTCATCGCTCTCCACACCCCCCATGGTCTCCTCACCTCTCACGATCTCTACACTCCTTGCTTCTCACACTCCTCACACTCTCAATTCTCCTCACTCTCCACACTTGTCATTCGTCCTGCTGTTCACATGTTGAACAGGTTTGCACCACTCAGTGAAGCACAAACTGAGAAGAAGTTTTCTGGTTAGAGATGATACCTTCTTCAGGGACTCCACCACCAGATACTGCCAGGTGTATAACGCCACCAAGGCACCGGATATCGCAGGGAACTTTAAGCTGCTATCTATTCATAGGAATGAGAGGATAGTGTTTCATATAGGGGATCATTATATTCTTCTGCGGAAATCTGAGTTTACTGAAGCTAGTGTTAAAAAGGCGTGCAAATTAGCCCAGACTATGTCCGATGCAGTAATGTCCTCTGGCCCCATCCCAATACGGCCTGGCCCTGAGGCTTACAGCAGGCTTCGGACGCTGAATTGCGGGATGTCCAAGTGGTGCTCAGAAAACAATTGTTCCACGTTCAAGGGCAAGCCTGGTCTCTTAGACCGGGACAGCACCTCTTGCAGGAGGGGGCTGTTCTCATCTCCTGCAGCACAGCCCATAGCCCTTACATAGAGTTTATTGCTCTAAATGAGGCTACACTGCTAAGCTACAACTATGTGCACGGTCCTAGTTGAAACGGTAGATGGGGGAGGCACAGAAACCATATATAAAAGTGCCTTAAGTATCAAACAGATATCTGAGTTTAAGTTCTCGTCCTTTGAAATTCTGTTCGTTAATATAACAAATTTAGATACAAATAAAATCTTTCTCTTCCTAATTACTGACCGCAGGCCACCGGGGCCATATACAGAGTTCTTACAACTGCTATTTTATGCCTATTTTTTGTTTGCTGTAATAAAATTTTACTTTTTGGAGATTTGAATAAAACAGGATCCTAATAAATCTGTTTAATTCAATTCTAGATAAAGTTGTCTTCACCCAACATATAACAGGGCCTACTCACTACTGCGGCCACAGACTTGACTTAATCTTGACTTTTGGTGTTCGTTGAAAAGAATGTGGTCGTTTGTATCATCTTGTTGCCAGGCAGAGAAGCATTTTATTTGTGTGTGAGAAGAAATCAAAAGTCAGTGTTTTCCCTATATGGTAGTGCAGGTAAGCTTGCATGTCTGTTAGTGGAAATTCACTAAGACTCAAAAAGAGG
>JBBMFX010000080.1:23172245-23194254 GCA_037832545.1 Rhabdalestes septentrionalis | reverse complement strand
GTTTGGGCTTCGTGTCTGAATTGAAATCCAAAATAAACAAGTATCAATCCGCTGCAAGCGTCCTCCCTTCATCTTCTCCTTTCCCCTGCGGCTTACGCCGTGACCGCTACCACTAACAGCGCTCCGATCGGTCCTAGCAACCCGTTTTCTTCCGATTCTTCCAATTTTGTAGCTCCGGTTTGTGCATCAATGTAATCGATCTACCAGGAATCTGTGCATTGCCAAACGTTCCCCTTTGCTTGGAATGCAAATGTGATTAAATGTGTTATTTTTTTAGCGCATTTTTTTCTTCAAATTAATTAATCGCAATTAACAGGTTAAATTCCCACCGCTATTTATTTTATTAAAATGTGTGTACTAACATGTTTGGTTGGCAAAATAAAGTGTCTTCTGTGTCTGGAATGGATGTACAGTATTTTTGATTCTATAAGATAACAATAATATAACCTTGTTTCAATTGTGAAATAGATTTGGCTAAAAGAGCATTTCGATTTTGTCTATTCTACTAGGTATTTATACTATATTGACTGGGTTAAATAGAATTGCTTTACTAAAACATTACTACAAGACTAAAATAGTCATGGATAATTCAGTCTGAAACAAGACTTGAATAGACTAAAAAGAGTATGAACGTGGCCAAGACTAATAAAAAATTTAAATGACAGCTTGGCGCAAAGACAAATTTAAAACTAACATTACAACTGCCTGCCAAAAACAACACAATGTGCTATTACTCATTGCAGTTGTGATTTACTTAATATATTGATTGAAACCTACAGTTTAACCTCAGAAAACACCCTAATTAAAGTGTCAAGGATGTCTTAACAAATATCATTCTTTTTACTACATAAAAGCAGCATATGTACAGAAATAGAAACCTTTTATATTATTTTCAGTCCAGACTGACCGGATGTTGACTGATATTTAAGACACTGATCAATAAAGCAGCAGGTGATAAAGTCCACATTTGTCTTGATTGGGACTCTGCATCCCACTGAGGCACAGACAGAACCCACAGGAACCCAAATCAGGCCCACCACAAGACTGTCATATTCCTTCTATGAGAGGCTGATTAGGTGTCCCTGCCGAAGGAGGGGATTTGATTAAATAGTCTGACAGCTCCTGTTTATACTTCTCTTCATCGTTCTTGACCTTTTGACATCCGGACGTTGGGCCCGTGCTGGACTTCTTCGCCCACAGTGGCTGTGGTGCCGTCCGTGACTGGTCACTGAAACTGCTGATGAGACAGACGCTCAGAGGAGGAGGACCGGCAGCGGGATGCCTGTCTGCCCCCCTCTATTCCCAATCAGCACCGATGCCCCTCAGCCTAGGCAGCAGGAGGCCGAGCAAGACTGAAAATATTGATTTCGATGGAAAACCTTTAAAAAAGCACATTGAAGGAACTGCTCCCAAAGGGCTCTCCACATTGTTTATCATTACTTTTTTGACTTACATCCATCTTGGTGCAAATTAGCCCAGAGGATACTTTGTTTTTCTTATTTTTGCTCAGCGATACTCTTGAAGGCACTCAGTGACATTAGGCTACTTTCTTCTGTATTGCTATAACCTTCTTCTGTATTGCATCTTTTTAAGTAGATTTATACCCTAGCTTTAAACAAGCACAGCTGAAAAGCCACGTAACTCCACATTTTCCCAAGTCTGCAGAGGAAGGAAAAAAATGTTTTTCTGTTTGCTTATGTTTCATTCTCTGAAAAATGATTCAGGATTGTGGCCTTGCCTCAAGCATCACGGTGCGTCTCTTGTACCCGGTGGGCATTTGCCCTCACACAGCTGCTCAACACTGGCAGGCCCCTGGGACGGCTCTGAGGGGCCCGGTAGAAGAACTGACCGTCTGCTGCTGGCATGCTAATAGGGGCCGGTTTGTCTCGTCTAGCTGTGTTCCATCATCTGCTAAAACCATACCTGCATACCAACACACAGCGTGTTTCTGAGCATTTTTATTAGAAACACCTTCTTTGTGTTTCCACTTTCTGGCCACTTTATTACAAACGTCTGCCTTAGGTTTCCACTCACCATCCCCTTTATTAAAAACACCTTATCAATCTAATGTGCAGGTGGGCAGTTACAGTCTATTGGTGTGGTGATTTTAGAGTGGACCACCACCCTTAACCACAGCAGTTTTGTGGTCAGAAATGGACAAGATGACACCTAAGACAAGTTGCATTCTCTGACTGTGGGAAGTAACGAGAGGAGCTTGTAATAAAGTGGTTGCATGATCTTAAAGATGGTAGACATGTTTTTGTGATGCTTCTTGGGAATTATCAATCACACACTCTTCTGCGGTAAATGCTTTGTTAGGTAGGTCATATTTCAATTAAAACACTGTGCCACTTCGCATCTTCCTACAATCTCTCATAGCAGATGGGTCCGTTTTGGAGGTTGCGCAGTGATAATGCTATTTCGTACCTCATTACTGCAAGCCCTCCATCACTGTCAAATGGCCGACGTGTGGTAACACCACTAGCCCTCTATTAAGTCTTGGTGTCCCATCTGAAGACCCCTTTTTTCAACTACTTTCGAATCATTTTCAGCTTTTTTTTATTAGTCTGGACACACCTTTTGTGAGAGTGTACTATATATTATTTTAAATCTGTAATGTAGAGCACTAGCACCGTCATCATAAGGCATTTTTCTATGGCTTGGGACAGCACTTGTGACAACCATTTTGTTGGCACTGCATTTTTGTTGCTCTTGGTTAGCGGTGCTGGGGTTTGAGAGGGTTTAGGCTTTGAAAACTTGCACCTTGGTTCATAGTGTTTGGCAAGGCTAGAGCCCCCTGTTTACAAAAAAATGGTGTTGGTTTTGTATTGTTTCCTCCCATTGCCAAAATAATCCCATCCCAACCCAAGTTGACAAAAAATGTTTTGACACCCATTCCCAGATTATTTTCTTCATACAGCAAATCATTTGTCCTGACAAATTTGCGGATCAGTACCACAAAAACGCCTCCCGCCAACCCGTCTTCATCTGAGCACCTGCCCCACTGCTGGCATCCTAAGGCATTGGAAATAGCTTTGTAAAAAATCCAGACATATTTCAACAGCTTTCCTCCAAAATGTATTTTAAGCATGGCATAACATTCTGCTTTTTTAAATCCTTGAGAATCGGGAGACTGTATTTTTCACAACACTGTAAATTGAAAACTTTGATTTCAAACCTTTGAGTGTTCTGAAAAAGCTTTTAGGTCCCATGCAGATTGTTTTAGCCCGGCATCAGCCTTATACATCAGGTGACTGGTGAAGTATGCTAAGCGCTCTGTAATGGGAGAGTTTTCTCACTGCTGATGCTCGGGAACATCTGGACCAGCAAAATACGGCTTTGTGCCAGGGATTTATGACCACTCACCGTCAGAATTCAAGTAGCAAAGCCTCATTCTGCACATCGCTGTTTGCATCTGTGATTACATTAAGCTTTAAAATGGCAATAAAGTGGGTAAATAAAGGATTTAAGGAACCTTCATGCTGATAGGTCATAAGCTACACCAAGGAGAAATTCTTTGATCAGTTAAAATAAAACAGCAAATGGCAAGCCATAGTGTGTAGGTGCCAGATGTAGCTAGTGTAGCTAGCAATTAAGGACCTGCTAGGCAAGAAAGGTGAATAAATCATTCATAGTTTCAAAGTTTAACACTTTAATGCCACCCACACTGCACCAGGGAAAGTCAGAAGCAGGCAGAGACAGAACAGGATGGGATGTGACCCTAATCTTAAGTCTTAAGAAAATTAGGAAGAAATCTATTTAAACCTAAATACACAACAAAGAAGAACGAACCATAACAATTCACCTGCAGAAAGCTAACAGCATCCAGTGTCAACAGATAACAACAAATAAATATTTTACCAGATTATATAACGAAAAAGATTCTAGTCAGTTTCCAACATGCTAGCAGAATGACCACTAGGAGCCTCTGAGTAGAGGTAAATTTGAGCTATTTTAGCTTCGCTAGCTAAGTAGGCTACACTCACTTAATTTTAATTCATATCATGCCAAAACATGCCTTTATAGAAAGGCTACTTGTCTCTAAAATACTATGTTTGACCATCATTTTATGAGGAACTTCTCTAAACCTCTACTTGCAAAGAGCTAAACACCTCCACACACACACACACACACACTACAATCTAACACTTCAACATCTGAGGGGAGATGAAATGTAAAACCAGTTGAAGCAGCATTTCCCAAGCCTCTCTGAATTTCTAAATGGTTGAGAGGAAATGCTGTGTAAAAAATTTTAATTATTCCATTACAATATACTTTCGTAGCTGGGGGCTACCAATTCTTTTTCTGGTGCCACATTATCATAATTGTACACAATTGTTCTCTGGCCTCCCACCTGAAGCCCATTCGTCTGTTCCTCAGACCCAAATGTCAGCTTTGCAGTCCTCCAGCTTTTAACGTCAGCCCTTCCCAAACAACATTTTTCCATGAGCAGACGCTGTCTCATCACAACATAAGCTTCATTACGGTCCTTACCATAGAGCTGAAGTAAGTTCCTTCTAGAAAGGTAAATATGTACCTCAGAAATGTCACGGCAGTCGATGGTTCCGGAATATTAAACATAATATATTCAGGCTAAGTATGCAAACCAAATGCTCTTTCCACTGTGAGACAGCTTTATTTGAGACTTCATGTCTAACTATGCATTTTATCAGAAACAGCCACCAGGTAGGTCAGCTTTGTAGGTTTGCATTTAGAGCATCTGCTGCCACACTGCTGTTTTTCTCTACATCCCGCCTGTCGTTGAAGGATCACATCTGTTCAGATTTTGTGGACCAGCCTCAGCAAAGTGCTGGCATGAATCTAAACACATCATCTTAGTATGATAAAAAAGTTCCATGTGATCTTAAACCTTAAAAGTATTTTTTGATCCAAAGACTTTTTAAATGTTGGTGTCCAAGGCAAATAGTAAATCAATTATTAATAGTGAAGTTAATATCCATGGATGAATTTATGCCCAAAATAGTTTCCCATAAGTAGTTTTAATTACAACTATACATTCTGTGTGACCTACAGCTTTTTGGCCTGAAGAACAATTTCACCATATAATTCCACAAGAATGAATAATGATAGTGTACTTCACTTCCTTCGCCATGATAAAATTACACTATTGACAACCACCTAGAATCTTCTAACACCAACTTAGAAACAATCTAACAAATACCTAACCACACCCTAACAACTGAATGTGATATGACAGAAACAACTTTTCTCCCACCTTACAAGGATCTAGCGAGGTCCTAGCGATCACCTGGAACACCACAGAATGGCTTAAAGTGCTCAATTATTCCTTTTTTAGCTTTTTGTTAGTTACAATGTGTGCCGTCATTAGTGAAAAGTTGGTACTGTATTTAAGGGAGATAGAAAATATATCTATAGGGTTACACGGATTTAATTTTTGTTTATAATTTTGAATGGAAAATACAGTATGAACCTGCCTCTGATTCACTTCAGCATTCTCAGGGTGAAACATGTTCTTCCCCATCATCACTTCCTCCCCTTCTCCAAACTGAAGCAGCACAGTCGCCTGCGAGTTTATTGGGACCCTGCAGTTCTTCAGGCCTACACAAGCAAAGTGGGATGCATCGACAAAACAGCCAGCGCCACACTGGGAAAGAGCCGTGCGTTCTCAGCACGAGTGCCAAGCATCCAGTCCTGTTCATTTACCCCTAATTGGTGCCAGCCAGGATGACAACTAAAAACAATTTGCCCAAATGAAATTGTCCCTTGTGGAGAATGGTCCTTCAGGTGTGTCCGGTGCTTCTGGGCTCTTCTCTCTCTTTATTTGGTCTTTTTGTTATGCCAAACTTTTTGTTATAAAAACATCATATCTTAAAAATATTTAACATTGGTGAAAGAACAGTTACTCCTTGAGGAGCTCTACCAAGGTTGCCACAAATATGTTGCTAAGATACGAAGGCAGGATGCATGCATGAGTACTTTTGTTTGACTGTTATCCTCATTAAATTTAGAGGCTATCATCAGGTTGTGAGTTCAAACCCCAGGGATGCGACGATCATCCACGACTGGGAGTGGAAGGGATCATAACTTTCTGCAGTTCCACTACTCAGCACGAGGGTACCTGTCGCAGATTTGGTAATTAGTGTTTTCTTCCAAGATTATTGAGCTGGCAAAGTGTTATCAGCAGCTTCAAAATTGTGGTGGATTTTTATATTCTGGGAACCCATCAGTCTACCTTCACCATCCCAACTTGGCAGGATAGGGTAACTCCTTGTTAGTGGCTATGACTAAACTGGGGAGAAGATTGAGAAGAAAAAAATCTGAAAGAACATACACTTGCTAATTTAACATATTTTAACTTATGGCACCTAAATATCCTTTTTCACTGCACTGGTATAAGTGTATCAGGCACAGAAGTGTTGCTGGGATTTTAAGACTTCACTGTCACATCTTTGTTGAGATCGGTCCACCATCCAAATGTTGCTCTGTATTCAGAACCTGATCATTCAAAAAAAGATCTAGAGGATGGCCAACACAAACTGTTTATTAACATATGAGCTATAGAAATACTAGCAAGGTTCAGCTACAAGGGCTTTCTAATAAAGTGTCCAGTGAGGTTGCTTCAAGGGGGTAACATTCCCACATTTCCTGGGATCACAGTGGTCTGAGGGTAATACTCAAAACAACACATTCTCCTGATAGCATCTTTCACCAAGCGGCCCAGAATCGGATAAGAGTGTGAGCTCTCCTGGCCGCTCCAATGTATTTACGAGGGGCTCTTTCAGTGGCTCGTTTTCAGGCCGAGCACGCTCCCTGGCCCTTGGCATGATCCGTGTGTTCATTACTCCCGACAGGCCGGGGGTTGTCGGGCTATTAGAGAGAATTACTCTGCCTCCTGTGTGACATTGGCCACGCTCCTCCAACGGCGGTTGGCTGTGGCGGTTAATCCGAGCAGATTTCCTCCAGGGCTTTCCCTTTAATCCCACAGAATAGACAGAACAGGATTTCTGTCTATTCTGTTGATTTCACGGAGCTGAGAGGTGAAGCCGATGATGTGTATCATCTGATTCTTAAGGTGTATGTGTGTGTGGGCAGGCGTGTGTGTCTGGGGTTCATACTGTGGTCTTTTAGGATACAGCCTTGCAGAAGTGACTTAACCCTTTGAAGTCTGTGGTCATAAATATATATTTGCTAATTTGTCTATGTGTAATTATGTAATTAATCACACAGTTGGTAACTTTTATAAGAGGTTCAATCTACAGTCTGCCCGGACATGTTCGAGTCTGTGCTGGCTTTGTTTCGACGTTGAGCGATGACGCTTACATAAAACTTGTTGTGGTACTAAGGGATAATTAAACAGCCACAAGGCGGCACATTCGTCAAGCACAGTGGTCACATACTGACCTGTTAAATGAGACAAACGGACAATGTGTGACACATCACATCTAAAAGCACTCTGATTAGATGACAGCTGTAGAATGTGGGTCACAGTCTTCACACCCCTAAATATCACTGTAGTGAAGACAAAATATAGATAGATATATAGATAGATAGATTGATAGATAGATTGATAGATAGATAGATAGATAGATAGGTAGACAGACTAACAGACAGAAAAGGATAGATAAAGAGACAGATAGATAGAAAAGCATAGCTAGAGAGCCAGATAAACAGGTACATACAGCTAAAGAGGCAAAATTATAGGCAGATAATAAAAGAGACAAAAAAGAGAACAAAAAATAACAAAGCATAATAAGAAATTAAGTGAATTTACACATTATATACACATGGAAAACACAAACAAATACATAAGGTTTTGTTGAAGTGAAGAACTGAATCTCTCAGCAGATTTGGTGTCGTTGAAGCTGTTTCAGGCAGCAGGCGGAGCTGTTGGACCAATTTTCTGTCTTTAAACTTGAATGTTGCTCTCTGAGGACAAAACTAAGAGATGTATTATTTAAGTAAGAGGGTAAGAAGGATGTGATTGTAATAATAATAGGAGCAACCATATAAACCAATTAGCCATAACAATAAAACCATGCAATTTATATTTTTGAATACCTCAGACCTTAATCAGATTCAGATGTGGGGCATTTTGAGTTAAATCTTTAAATGCAGGACCCAAGATTTTGCTGCAGAACATTGTCCAGAGCATCACACTGCCTCTGCCGCCTTATCTTCTTCCCATAGTGAATCCTAGGTACGTTATACACACACCTGGCTGTCCATATGATGTAGAAGAAAAGGTTGTTTTTCAGACCAGACATCCTTCTTTCATTGCTCCATAAGTCCAGTTCTAATGCTCACGTTCTCATTGTATGTGCTTTCAACAGTGAACCTGGGTCACCAGCTACACATACCAATAAACAGCAAGCTGTGGGAGTTCTCACTCCTTTCCATCAGAGCCAGTGTAAACATTCAGTGTAAAAATCAATTTGTGCTACATCAGCTCTTCTGTGGAATTAGACCTGACTAGCATCTACTCCTCATGTGCATCAGTGAACCTTAGGCATTCATTGGATTTTGAAGTTGCACCACATTCACTGTCCTGGGAGAAAGAGGCAAAAGTCTATCTTACAATAAAAAGAGATGAAGCTAAGAGAATTAAGGCAACCTAAAAGGCATCCTAATGAATAGAACTGCAAAGGATTGTTATATCATTATGTTCCCTAACTAGATTTACATACCCATGGGATATGTAGTCAAAATAGAGTATGAATAGAAAAAAATGTAAGATTTAAATAAACTGGCTAAATGACTTTGCTATAGCTTCTGGAACATCTATAAAGCACAAATGATATTATGCAAACTATACATGTGGAACTGATGTCCAATTCAGTGATGTAATTCCATTAGTTTTTTCACTGTGGGACAGTGTATTCAGTCATTGGTACTTTTCTAAATTGTTCTTAATGAGACAGCTTTTCTGACCAATCAGGGAGTGTCGTCTGATAAACCAGAGCCTGGTGTCCGACCAATCTGTGCTTCTCATCCAAACAATTAGCATCAGACGTCTGTCCCATCATGGATAGCTTTCTGAGCAAGATGAATCTTTGTCTCTTTGTGCCATTTTGGATTAGAGATTGATAAACCTGTGTTAAGTCTGTTAGCATATCACTTGGTGTAGAACTAGGTAGAAATATTTCCTAGAACAAACAGCAGACTAATTGAAGGCATGGTATTCCTGCAGTAACCCAAGCAGCCCTGCGGCACAGTGCTCCAAGGACTTCTGCTTTATTGTTCCACTCAAAATAGCCAAGGGCGCTAAGGACTGTGAGGAGGGCCCGTCTGGTGATAGGCGAGCTGTGAGCCTCTAATCACATTTAAAAGCACTCTCCCACCTCAACAGCTTGTTGGGTCGGTAAAGTGATTACAGCCTCGTCCACTTTTCTCCACCCACAGCTTCCATATTGATGGGCTTTTAGGAGAAATTAAGGACAGGTGGTATTCATTCAAGTGTTTCAAGAGCCAAAATGTTTAGTTTGAGGAGGAGAGAAAATAAATAGCTAAGAAACAAAATTAGAGAAAAGGCTTGCTGGTAAAAAGAAGGTTATTTCTGGGCAAACACTTTTTGAAAACTCTCCAGCAAGAGGCCTTGGTGTTGGTATTGTCCATCCATCCGTCTGTCTGCCTGAGAGCCATCCTGGGAGACGTGTCTTCGTTTCTATGCTGTGATCAGGCTCCAGGTTTGCAGCTCACTGTCAGACGAGCCTCCGCACTACAACTGCTTTTCATTAAACATTTAGCTTCCTCCAGCTCCCTCACTCTGAACCACCCCTAAGTACAGATGATTTTGGAGATTAATACCCTGTGTTTAGGTCCAGTTAGCAGGTTTAATAAATCAGTGCTTGCAGAAGAGTCAGTGTAGAACTATGGAGTTGTTGAAGATGTGCATAGGTCTGGTTAGAAGCCCATTTGGAGCAGAATAAGGGGAATGTTTTGGAAATGAAAAGCTGTATTTTGGTCTTGGCAGGAGGACATTTAGTGTAGAACTATGAAATTAGATTAAAATAGATGTATTTAGGGCCAGTTAGCAGAACTATGTAAGAGACGACTCACAGATTCACCTGAGCAGATTAGGATAACAGAGTCAGTCAAGGTGTTTTTGGACAGTGAGATGTGACTTGCTACTCTGACAATCTCTTGTAAATCTGTATTACCTTTTCACTCCGTCTCTGGATCAGTCAAAAGGGAACTGCCTAAGTCAGTTGTGCCGCTGGTGGAATACTTAAATGAGATGAAGGCCATTGAGTGGTGAACCTCAGGGGAGCCAATTAGGTGTATTTATCAGGTCTCATTTAAAAATGAGGAGGTGCTGTGCTTGCAATCCCACTCCTCCAGCCCGCTTTTTTATCCAAGTCGCAGCATGTGGCCTGAGCTTGCATTCATTATCCTTAAGCGCGTTCAGTCATCCGAGCGAGGTGCATTTGTGGAGGGATGTGGATGAAGCTGGAGGCCAAACTCAATTCCATGCTGGGGGGTCCATTTGTTTGATGCTTAATAGCTCCAAGTTTTAGGGCTTGGGTATCAGTCAAGTGTGCCAGCAGGCTGTCTAATTGTAAAGGGCGGGCTGAGAAGGAGGAATGGACTGCTTTCACTGGGATGTCCCTTTTGGGGCTGGAAAAGTTGGGAGGTATTGAGGAGAGAAGCTCTGGAAAACATGATTAGTTAGTGGTAACAATGCTAGTCAGAAACCCTGACCTTAGTTGGCAAAACAAAATCCCCATAAGGTTTCAACTACCTGAGTGGAATTAGATCTCTTTAAGATCATTCAGATTGAAAAGAAAAACAAACTTTAAGACAACTATTGTTTCATTACTGCTCTTTAATTTTCTGATTTTCTTCTCAAGCACTTTCATAACATAATGTCAGAGTTTATGTTAAAATACTCAGATAAATATAAACTGAAAAATGAAAATGAAAAACAAAATCAGATATTTAAAACTCAAAAGCCATCATGCAGCCCATGTCAAGATTGCTCTTTTTGTGTTGTTAAATTGTTTCAGAAGTGAAAATTAAGTTCCCTTTGACAAAGGAAAATATGTTGGCACATTGTGGCATCCAGTAACATCTTGTTTGCTAAACTGTAGGATATAATAGGGAAAGAAAAAGCAAGAAGTGAAAAGGAAGGTGGGTTTTCACTAATGGTAGATAAGTTCACTTTGTGGGACATTTACTCCCATTTTATTTTGATCTATTTTACTGAACCCTCCTTCTGCTTGCATCATGGTATGTTAAAAGTAGATTACTTTCCAAAAAGGTAAATTGTGTAAGTTATCTAGTCACCAGATGCATCCCCAAAGAAATCAAAAGGTCATGCATTGTCACTCATAGAGAATTTTAAACCTTAAGACTAGGTAATCATGTACTGTAAACAGACCGCAGCTACTTTACCCAGTTTCCTAAAATATGATGGAGGACACCCAACTAGCCAAGAAATACAACTTTGGTTACAACGAGCTAAGCATCTTCAGTAAAGGACCACTTGTGAATAATTAGATTCCTGGGGGGCTACTCAATGGGTGGTAGTAGCCTAGTAGGTAAAATACAAGTCTGTGAACCAAGTGACCACAAAGTTGCATATTCAAACTGTCCCCACTTTCTACCACTTTGTCCTTGAGCAAGACACTTAACCCTCATTTATTCAGGGGGACTGTCCCTGTAACTAATGACTGTAAGTCGCTCTGGATAACATTACATTAAGTGACACTGTGCCCCCCCAGCAAAAGTGATGGCATTATATATTCTATTTTTAACACGTTGAACAGATTGCAAATAAATGGAAATTCTTCACTAAAATTTTCAGATGAATGCAACATAGATGTTCCGTTAGTGGCTCTTCGTCGACAGTACAGCAGCGAGCATCAACCCTGCGAGCCTCAGACAAATTCCACCCATTAGACTGACGCATGAATGCACGTTTCCCCCTAAAACCCTGGACGTGTTTCGAGTGACGCTTCACCTCTCCTCATTCCCAGCCGACGCTTTGCAACACAAGGATTCAATAATGAAAAGGGGGTCTTTTACAAGCCTGTGATGACAGAATCGATAGAAACAATATATGAGCCCATTTATTATTGCAGCTGCTATTCTGGTGTTTAGAGCTTTATTGTCAGCACATTTCTCACAGAAGTTTACTGAGTCCCTCTCAGGCAAGTAAAGTGAAAGGTCCCCTTCAAGTTTTATTACAAGGCCAGCTTGCTAGCAAAGGGATACTTTAGCTAACCAATCTATCAGTCGATCAACCAATCAATCAAAGTATTGAATCAAAGTCTAGTGCTGCAGAAGATGGTAAAGTTTGAAGGGTTACTGACGTTTTTCTCAAATAGCCAAGCCTTAAGTATTCAATGCCCTTAGTCATTTTGTAATACTGTAGCAATAGTAACACGATTATAGTAATTACATAGCTATTATGGTTACAGCAAAGATTTTGCCAAATTATCTTCTGATTACTCATAATTTCATGGTGAGGCCATTCAAGCTCAATCATAATGCTCCCATGTTCACAACTTATCTGTGAGTTTGGTGGTTTTGGGATCACATTTTCTCTGCAAACTTGATGAGTTACTTGATTACTGGTGTATCAGATCAATGTGCATTTCTATATGGTCTAAATTTTTGTGTTAAAATTTTGGATGCAGTTTTGCTTGGTGAGTAGATACAGTGATGAATGAAGTTCAGGTTGTTGCTTGGTATTCTGTGTGCAACTGTTGTTTGTGCTGCTTACAGGTCAGCGTACTACTTGTGGTGAGTGAGCTCTGGCTTCCCTCTTACCTTCTTTTACTTCTACTGAGCTTGTTTATTGCACTTTTCCAGGTACAATTGGTTGGGGTGCCATTAACATTTTTCATAATGTTGTACTTGAGAGCTTCAGGACTTTCCTTCAGAATGGTTTTACACCGTGGCGCTTAATAGGTGCATAATAAACCTGTAGTGTAGAATGCAAATATATGGTAGTATAATGTTTCCAACTCTCTTCAGCTTCATGCCAAAATGATTGGCTTTCTGGTGTAGGAAGCAAGGGAAGCATTTGACTGCCTACTGCAAATCAGTGGTAAACATGAGGAGACATGGATGGTACATTATATTTCTCCAAATGGTTTTTATTTGCTTCCCTAATTATACCTAGAGCCAGTGATTTTGGAAATTGTAGCTGGTCCGATGCTTTTTCTGATCAGTTTGAAAGATTTACTGCACAGAAATATTAGCAGTGTAGAATTGCTATAGTCATTTTGCTATATTATTAAAAAGTATTACCTCATTAATTGCATACTTGGTTGAAAAATGGATTAAAATGGCACAACATTATATTCCAAATTGACAGGTTTGAATTTGCATAGGATTTTCTCTGTCAATTTACAGTAAAAACAAAAAATTGTAAAATAGAAAAAAAAGATATTTGTAGCTGATAACAGTATTGATTTGAGAAACAATAATATTAGTAGTTATAATTTTATATTAATATTTTTCATTAAATCTGTATTCTATGTGAACTACCTCAAGAGAGGGATCCAGACAACCAGGGCTCTATTTGGGGTACTTTATTAAACTCAAAACAAGACAGAACTTAAACCTGGCTCGAGGGCCGTCAAAGCATACAAAACCACTACAAACAGACACGAATACAAAAGGGAGTGAGGCGATGGCGAGATGAGGAGGAACGGAAACGAACCGACTTAAATACACAAACATAAATGAGACCAAAACACCAAACAGCTGCAGACGAAAGATAGGTGGAACTGATAAGTGACAGGGGACACAGATACACACAGACACGGACACAACCAAACCAGAATAGAACTGTGTGTCAAAATAAAAGTCCTTGAAACATAAACAGAAGAATAACCAAAAAGCAGTGGCTTAAAACAGCCACTGACCGAACCGTCACTGTCATGTCCATGGTTGCTGCTCTTTCTGTTTTGGTGAAAAGGGACTTATATTGTTACATGTGTACCCTCACTGGGTGAATATTTTGATTTGTTGATGTTTTACTTCTGTCAGTATTTTAGAGCCTTTGTTTTGTGTACCAGTGTCGGTCGACAGTCATTATCCCCTCTTATGTTACAGTTTGCAAGTTTTGGTTTTTTGGCTGCAGCTCCGCCTCCATCACTTTGCTGTGACAGATGGACTGACAAGTCAAGCACTCGCAGTGCTTCCGCTGAGGCATGTGGGCGTAGATCTGGCAGATTGAGGTGAGCTGGACCCACATTCCCACCCAGGCCTTGCCGAAGACAGGCCAGAGGGGCACACTTTGGAAGTGTGGCCATGTGGGGCCCACCGTATCTGTGTTTTGCTTCCGCCTAACGCGCCTCCTCCCTTGTGTGGACCTGTGTTCTGTCTGGTGCCCTGAGGTTGTGACGTTGGTGGGGGGTAATGTCATGTCCATGGTCAGTGGCCGCTAGACGCCGCTCTTTTTTTTGGTTTTGGTTAATGGGGACTTTTATTTTGACATGTGTACCTCTGCCGGTGTGTTCCCAGGGCCAGTGATGCAGTTCATTTGTGACCCTTTGTTTTGTGAATCACTGTTGGTCCACCATCATTATCCCCTCATATGATATCGTTTACAAATTCTGGTTTTTACTGTCGAAATAAAGGATGGAGAAGGAAACTGCGCCTCCCTCAATAGGCTAGATGTAACAGGGTTGACGCTACACACATTTGATCAGTTTCATTCAAATAAATTGTTCATTTGGCCAATGCAATTTGGCCAGTGCTGTTATATGAAAAGTAATCAATACTACATCATGGTTCAGTTAACAAAGCTTGTTTCCTATGTTAACACCACATACAAACAGATATAGAAATACAAATAGACCCCCAGGCATGATAAGTGGTGTGCAAGCCATAAGCTGCACACATAGCCAGCTGCTGTTTGCCTTTCTGTTGCACAGAGAAGATTAACGTCAATAATTTGATGGAGCAAACTGAAGGCAGGCTCTCTCTCTCAGACCCACTCTCTTGGTTTTGCGCTCTCACGTCATCACACAAATACAAATCAATCATGCACTCTTCTCTGAATCACAGGCATGATTCTACTTAATTTAAAGTCATTTATTATTAGTATTATCAAAATGATTTTACCACCTAAGTACCCCTGACCCATGTTAAATATGATCATTATGAAATATCTATCTCTATATAAATATTTGTGTTTGCATAAGCATTCTATGTATTTACATAGTGATTATCAGAGGAAGTAAGAAGTTCTTTAGGATTCCTAGTGCAGAAAATGGGAACAGACAGTGTTGCTATTAGTAGATATTCAAGGTTGTGGTATCAGTCATAAAAACTGGTATCATGCCACCTCTAGTGTGAATATTGCATTAAGTACTCTTGAATCCATCCTCAGAATGTGGAAGGTTGATCACAGCACACTGACCCTTATTAGAGTAGGCCATCACTCAAAACTAAGGATTAGAGCAAGATGTCAGTTGATGAGCAAGGCTAATAAAAATTCAACTGTCATTTCCAGAAGTTCACAGTGATCTTTGGCCGAAACTGGAGTGGAAGTGCATCAGTCCCAATCAAATGGCTCTACAAAATACAGGCCTCTACATGAGGATAAAAGCCATTTCTTAATAAGGTCCACATAAAAGCATGAGAAAACCCAGATATGATGGTTTAATGATTTTATGGGCAGATGAGACCAAAATAGAACTTTTAGACCAAACTTCTGTAATTTCCATGCCTCCACAGGTGGGGTGGGTTGGACACCCTCAAGACTGTGACAGTAATTGGACACCATAGATGCTGTGATAATCCACAGCAAGTGAACATTTCTGCAAGCAATTGTTCTTTGCACTCAGAATTTACTGCTTACTTTAAGAGGGATGTCACTTAACCCTTTAAGCACCAAAGCCGCAGGATTGCGACAAGACATCATCATGAATAAAACAGACTGTAGTTACAAATATCACGTAATTTAGCATTTGTATTCCCTACCACTGGTTGGCAGAGATGTAGTACTTTGATTCAAGACATTGTCCTATTCAAAGTTTTGAGTAAAAAGCAGTTGAATGATATTCGGCTATTCTGAATCTGAAGGGGAAGATTTGCCTTTTGTACCGAGAGACATGTGAGAAACTCATGCTACAAGCGTGGTAGTTGCCGTGCAACAAGTGGCAGCTGTCGGTGTGAGAGAGCTGGGAGTCGCGGCGCTACAAGTTCTCTCACACCCACCGCGACTGCTTGTAGCGCCTAGACTCCCAGTTCTCTCACACCCACCGCGGCTGCTTGCACTCTTTCGCTGCTCCCGCGTCAATGCCACAAGGCTCATTAAACTGCTTTTTATTCAAAACTTTGAATAGGATGATGGCAACATTTTCTTCTTGAATCAAAGTACTACATATCGGCCAAATAGTGGTAGGGAATACAAATGCTACATTACATGATATTTGTAACTACAGTCTGTTTTAGTCATGATGATGTCTTAATATGAGAATATAGCAATATTTTACTACTTCCTTCTGTTTTATTGCTGGTTTCCTCTTTCCTGATCATTATGAATGAGGATAAAAAAACAAAAAAAGAAAGAAAATAACTTCCAAACATTGGTTCAATATCAGCTGCTGCTTTTCAAAAGAAAAAAGTAGATCTCTTAAGGAGGTAAAACAAAAGCTGGAGAACCACCTGAAAACAATATACACAGACTCCGAGAGGCTTGAACAGAGGAAGATACCTTCAGACATGCCATCAATCCCTCAGCTGAAAGACCTACTGGATGATAGTCCCCCACGATGGAGCGAGGTTGCGGAGCCAGTTAACGGCTTCAGCTCCTGGACCAAATGGAGTTCCATATCGGTTATACAAAAATGCTATTGATTTTTCTCTGGAAGCAAATGAAGGCTGTATGGACAAAGCGAACCATCCCAAAAGCATGGCAGCGAGCAGGGGGAGTGATGATTCCCAAAGGAAAAGGATGCCTCATATATCAACCAATTCTAGCAGATCAATCTCCTCAATGTTGAAGGGAATTGTTGCACAAAGGATGACAACTTACCTGAAACAGAATGGTCTGATTGACACAAATGTGCAGAAGGCTGGGATACCAGGCTTCTCAGGGTGCTTAGAACATACTAGCAGCATATGGCACCAAATCCAATCCGCAAAATGGGAAGGAAGTGACCTGCAGGTCTTATTCCTGGACCTAGCTAATGCTTTTGGATCTGTCCCCCACTCACTCATCTGGGCAGCCTTTGATTTCTTTCATGTGCCAAAGAGCATTACGGAACTGGTCAGAAATTACTTCCAGGACTTGCAACGGCAAAGCCCCCACGCCTCTTGCATCTCCTCCTCATTGTCCCTAAGATCCGGGCTGATTCCCCCCATGCCGGGTGAAGCATGCATGGACCGCAGGGCTTTGCCCTCGGCCCGTAGTCTGGGTCCCATCCACGGGGACCCCACTGAGTCCAGGGTGGTGCCACCACCCCTTGGCAGGCCCTCCGCCGGCAGGGTTCCCCCTGTCCATACGTCCGGGCATTGTGGTACACGCCTAGTTGCGCACCGTACGCGGGCAGAGTGACAGCCCCCCTTTGGAGGCTGGCGGGGACGCTCCTCATTCCCCACATTGCCCTCCTTCACCTTCCTTCCCGTAGGTAGTGCGGAACGCCCCTCGCGTCCCTCACCCACCGGGCTGCCAGCCCCTTCAGTGGGCAGCTTGGGCACACCAGACCCTCCAGGAAACCCCTACTTTGTCGTGACCACCCCTACCAGCCCCCACCCTGCCACCCTATGACCAGTACTAACCCTAATCCCCAAAAAATACATGGCTATTTTGTCCTTCCTCCGGGACTGAATTAGGCCGGGAGTGGCCTGTGCGTGGTTGGCAGACGTGGGGCTGGCTGTGTCCTTACTGACTGGAACGGGCCTGGCAGGGGCTGGGCCGACTGGATCTAGACCGGCAGGTGCAGATCTTGCAGGGACAGAGCCAGCTGGAACTGGACCGACTGGAGCAGGACTGGCGGATGCGGGTCTGGCAGGAACAGAGCCGGTTGGAGCAGCGCCGGCTGGAGCAGGACCGGCTGGTGCGGGTCCGGCAGGAGCAGAGCTGGCTGGAGTAGTGCCGGCTGGAGCAGGACCAGCTGGTGCGGGTCTGGCGGCGTTAGAGCAGGCTGGAGCAGCGCTGGCTGGAGCAGGACCGGCTGGGGCAGCGCCGGCTGGGGCAGGACCGGCTGGCGCGGGTCCGGCAGGAGCAATACCGGCTGGGGCAGCACCGACTGGGGCGGGACCGGCTGGTGCAGGTCCGGCAGGAGCAATACCGGCTGCGACAGCAGTGGCTGGAGCAGGACCAGCAGGAGCAGGACCGGCAGGTGCTGGGCCAGTTGGAGCTGGGCTGTCTGGAGCCGGGCCGTCTGGAGCTGGACTGGCTGGGACCCCCTAATCCCCTCGAGAAACCCCGGAACCAGACCACGGCCAGAAAGCAAAACAAAACAGAAGCCTCCACGCAGCCCTGTGTGGAGCCTATATTGGTGGTGTTATGCAAAGCTAAGGAACCCCTTTCCTGGATTCTATCACCACAGGCTCGACCGTTCTGGGCTCTGCCTCCCTGTGTCTCCCTGTCCGAAACCTCACGGACGGGCACTTCGTGGGCAGGAGCCAGTTGGACGCGGGAAACAGAATTTGGGACCGTGTTTACAGGTATAGGGTCTAAGGGGGCTGGACTCTCTGGAACAGATGTCACTGGGACCGAGTTTACGAGTACGGGGCTCATGGGTCGTGGGCTCCCAGGTACTGGGCTCACGGGGACCGGGCTCATGGGCATTGGGCTCACAGGTACTGGGCTCATGGGTACTTACGGGAATCGGGCTTACTGGAATCGGGCTTGAGGGGATCGGGCCTACAGGGATCGGGCTTACGGGAACCGGACTCGCGGGACCTAATCTTATCCTATCTGAGTCTTCCCTGCCTGAATCTCCCCTAACTGGGCCTCCCCTCTCTGAGCCTCCCGTGTCTGAGCCTCCCATGACTGAGCCTCCCATGACTGAGCCTCTCCTTAACAACCCCCCTCTCTCTGGACCTGATAATACTGGCGTTTCCCTAGCCAAAACCAAACCAAAATTGGCTGGGTCCTTACCTGGGGCCGTTGTCTCAGGGAGGAGCACGGCAGGGGCACTTTGTGGCTGTAGGCACTCCAGGCTCTCCTTTGCAGCCTGGATCTCGAGTTCCAGTTCCGCCACAAGGCCTGGCACAGCCTCCCTGTAAGGCTGAAGCTGCTTCTGCATCCCCAGCGCCTCCTTAATGCGGAGCTCCAGCTCCTCTGCGAGCGCTTGGGCCTCCAGCTTCAGCACATGATTACCGCGTGTCCTGTCTGGCATGGACTCCTTCCTCTCCCATGGAGACGTGGGGGCGTGCTCCCGCTGATCCGTCTCAGGGGTGATCAGGGGTGAGCTGCGGCCTTGGTTGGCCGCAGTGCTTCGACCATGCCGTGCTGTTCGTTGGCGGTGCTCGGAACGAAGAAAGGGGAAGCCCCTCTCACTCTGTCGTTCCTCCCTCACTGGCGGGTGGAGAGAGGTACTGATCCTCCGGCAGGCGCCCGTCCTCCGACTCCACTTGGAGCTTCTCCCAAGGCAGCTCCCATGGCTTGCGGAAGAAGGAGGGCTCCTCTACGGTGTCACCTTCTTTCCATGCCTCCCACCAGAGGGAGGGGTAATCACACAGAGCGGGACCTCCAACTTTGTTGTCTTTATCGAAGGCTGCGAGTGCATATGCCGCGGCCTAGGTGTTGAGGACTGCGTTCCATTCGCGGACGTCCACTGCCTGATATGAGATGGGTTTGGGTGGATGTGGCCATCTGTTACGGGGTGCAGCGTGAGCCGTACCCCATAAGCTACCTCTAGAGAGGGAAAGGAATCCAGACCACAAAGGGAACTCCATGCTGGGAGTTTTATTAAACTCGAAACAAGATTACAACTCAAACTGCCTCGAGGGCTGTCAAAACCATACATAAACACTGAGACACGAAACAGGATACAGAAGGGAGTAAGGCGGGGTGAGGAGATGTGAGGCGATGGCCACATAAGGTCTCACACAAAAGACTAGACTTAAATACACGTACCAACAAGATGTAAACAAGGAACAGGTGAAACCAATATGTAACACATGTCACAAAACCAACAGCACACAATGTCAACATAAAAGTCCCCCTTTTAACAGAAAAACCCAGAACCCAAACCACAGTGCACAATGCACCTATTTGTGTCTACATGGATGACCTGAACACCCTGACCTCCACCATTCCAATCACCAAACGATTATTGAGAAAGCTTCAAGAAAATAACATGGGCTCGTATGAATTTTAAACCTACCAAGTCTAGAAGTATATCTAACATCAGAGGAAAACTTTTAGACCATAGATTCCACATTGGTGACACACCCATTCCATTGGTGTCAGAGAAGCCAGTCAAGGGCCAGGGGTGATGGTACAATCAAAGTCTTAAAGACTTAGATCAGAATAATCAAATAAGGGAGGAAACCATCAAAGGCCTTATCAGCATTGACAAGACCCCACTTCCTGGCAAGTTGAATCTGTTGTGTCTGCAGTTTGGACTTCTCCCCTGCCTAATGTGGCCCCTAAAAGAATACGAGTTCCCAATCACCAAAGTTGAGAAACTGGAGAGAACCATCAGCTCATGTATCAAGAAATGGCTTGGGCTCCCACGGTGCCTCAGCACTATTTGTCTTGTATGGGCGTAGTGCTCTGGAACGGCCAGTCTCCAGTATCACTGAAGAATCGTTGACTTAAATCTTGCTCTACAGGTCCTTGATCCTGTTGTGGATTACTTGAGCACTGTTGTACATCGCTCTGGATAAGGGTGTCAGCTAAATGCCGTAAATGTAAATGTAAATGTATACAAGTGTACTAAAGTGAGACTGAGGATGATTCTGACTGAGTCTAATGATGCAGCAATATGAGCAGCTGCACCCAGAATAGCAACAGGGAGGAAATGGACACCAGCAGAGGCTGTCGAGGGAGCAAAATCTGCTCTCAGGCATGGAGACATCGTAGGGCAAGTGCAAAAGTGAAGAACAGGACTTGGATTTGGTGCAGGGCTACACATCCAAGAGGAGGCAGAAAGAGGCGCAAAGGCAGTCTTGTAGGCCAAACAGGGACAGTGGACCAGGTGGGAAAACCTAGAACATCGTAAACTCACCTGGAGAGCTCTTTGGGAAATGGAAGGAACCAAATTCAGCTTCATCATCAGAGCCACATATTATGTTCTTCCAACTCCAAAAAATCTACACCAGTGGAGGGAGATGATCCTACATGTGCACTCAGTCAAACACCAGCAACATTGAAGCACATCATGACCAGTTGTAAAATCAGCCTGTCCCAAGGACGTTACACCTAGAGGCACAACCAGGTCCTGTGCCAGCTGGGTAAAATCCTCGAAGAAAGGAGAAACACCACCAATGACTTCCTCCTCTTAGATGTGATTCTTCAAACACCACTTGTTTTGTGAGAACAGGTGAATGTCCAGCAAAAACATTGTCAAGAGCGAACACCTCCCTCCTTGACCCAGGCCGGGATTGGAAAATGCACGGGATTTGAAATTGACCACAAGCTCATCTTCCCAACAGAGATAGTAACAACTAACCTCAGGCCATTATCATGTGGTTACCTTCTCAAAAACTTTTGTATATCCGTTGAAGGGGCATATGAGTATGAAGTATGCAGATCTAGCTGACCAGGCAGAACAATGCAAATGGCGTACTAAAGTGTTTCCAGTAGAAGTGGGGTGCAGAGTGTTCATTGCCAAAACTACAACCTGGCTCCTGAAGAGGATGGGGGTGAAAGGACAGGCCCTTCGGCAAGCAGTGAAGGCACTGTCAGAGGCTGCGGAATGAAGTAGCAACTGGCTGTGGATTAAGAGAAAGGACTTAAGTTGGGTGATGAGATGACCGGTGAGGGGTAAAAACCCATACCTGGGATGCTAGGTGCTGCTGCTGAGCCCTCTGGAGGTGTCGTGAGGCTAAATCAGCGAAACACTGAAGATGGAGGGTGCCCACCTGATGACCCCAATGATGTTTTCCC
>JBBMFX010000080.1:23154799-23172111 GCA_037832545.1 Rhabdalestes septentrionalis | reverse complement strand
GTGAACATTGTGCTAAATGATGAAAAAATGACACCTCTAAATTTGTGAAGCTGTTTTTACAAACGGCACCCCATAGAGAAGAGTAAAAACATATTAAAAACAATCTTGACTCAGGATTTCTCAATTAATTCATCAGAGCATGAACCACTAAACTCTATTTCACCAGAGTTTTTCTCCACATTTTTTTTCTCCCAATGACCCTGACACTCGCCCAGTGACGTAGACCTTAATTTCCACTTCTCTCAACTCATGATATACAACATCATTCACATAAAATCTTTTATGAAATGTGGTTTTTTTTTTGGTCAAGAACTTATTGTGTGCCCTACCAAGTAAATCATAATTGCAAATGCCGGGGGGAAATAATGCTTACATTCTCTTTCACATCAGACCATCCATCTTGAGAGATGTCTTCACATTCCACCATCCCACTGATTGAAAATCTGTCCAGGATGGCGGCTTCCATAATCCTGCCATTAGCTTGTCACAGCAATACGTACAGGCGCATGACGAGTGGATGTCAAACCAAGGGCAGATGCCTCTGCTGAGGAGACGGACTTCACCATGGAGTCCTGGGTATGGAAAACCCAGATGACAGGGAAAGGTCAGGCTAACGGAGTGGCTGCAGTACAAAGGCAGGGCTTGACGGCCGTTACATGGAAACCCATTCCTCATGAACATCTTGGACAGAGCCTGTCAAGAAGCTCAGCACTGTGGTCCTGGGAGGGAAAAGGTTGATCTCTGCGAAAGAGGGGGGGTGTGAGGGGATGTGATTGATATTCCCATTTTCCTTCTGACAAGGTAGGAGCCTGCTTCATATAATGAATTGTGACATTTTAATTAGCTCGTCCAAGATAAACAAATTCAAATCTGCCTTGTTGTTCTCATTGCTGGGTAGATTTGCGCATCCTAAGTGGAAATGCAACGCATTTCTGACTGAAAATACAGTATGGATTCCTAAAGCCAAATGGTTTCTTTCCATTTTCTATCACTATGACTCCGCTATCGTTGCTTTATGTGGTGCGGCATGTTCGGAGGGAGTGTGTTACTCTGCAATAAACTTTTATTGTACATTTAATACAAATATATCATTTAATATGAAGTTAAGTGTCATTTAATATAAATATAAAGCTTCGTTTTCTGTGCTGTCGCAAGTGATGTGGTAATACCAACAGCTTTATTTTTTAGGGAGATTTTTAAGCCATTTTCTCTTCAGTTTAGTCATGATCAATTCCCCTGTAGTTATGAAGGCTACTACATACTTACTCTGATTCAATGTAAAAAGACCCTCAAAACTACAACAATGGTCTTGAAGTAAGTAAAGTTAAGTGGCCACTTTATTGTCCTGCATGAACACACCACAGCACAACACACAGTGTGGACAGTATGAAATTCTTTGAACCCATTCTACAGGTGAAACAGTGGGCAGCCAACAACAAGGGGTGTCCGGGTTTCAGTGTGTGGGGATGATACCCCGCACAAGGGTACCACAAGGGAAATGGATGCTTGAGGTACCGCCCCAGTTAACCACATGTGGTCTCCTGATAAAGCTTAGATAGCTGCTTTTTTCTGGACAACTAATAGCATCCATGCAACTGGGAGCTTAACCATGGCTTTAGCAAGACTGACTTAAGCTTTTGAATTTTGATGAGTGTGCATGATGCTAACAAATACTTAAGTTCACATATCATTCCATTATTGGAGGTAATTTATTCCATGTTTCATTTTGAATGGACATTGTCACCAACCTCCATGTGCGGCATGTGGTGCATCCTTCCTTATCCTTCTTTACCACCCTCCTCCCTTCTCATAAATCAAGCTTTATCGCACATATCTATGTACAGCTCTGTACTACCACTACCAGAGCAAAACACCATCTATCAAATTCTAAATAATTGCTGAATGCTTGTTTCGGACCTGAACTCCAGACTTCAGAATGTGCAGGTAGGTGTCTGTGTGTGTGTCCACCTAGAGTTTAGGTCATGAGAGGTGTGTGTGTGTGTGTGTGTGTGCGCTCCTCGGATGTGGATGGCCCCCTCGCTCCATGGGATGTTAAGTGGCTAACGGGCATCCCGCGAGAGCTCATTAGAATCTCCCAGAGCGATGGAGGTGTCGCGGCCCATGCAGACAAACAGCTCTGCTGGGCTGCATAGTGATGCCTCCTATCCGTCTGTCTGTCTGTGGCTGAGAGATGGAATCGGGCACACACAATGACAGATGCTGAGAGCTCCCCCTCCCTCCTGTTCAGCCTGCACTCACCCCATCCTTATTAGACATGACAGGACTCGGAGCCCGGAAACCAGGGCCAAGGGGTTCAGAGATAAGTATTCATTAATTTATGCCCCTTTGAATTTTAAACGGTCCGGCAATACTGCCATGGCATACATAGTAGCAAGGACTTCAGAACTACAGACAGCACCTCCCAGGCCGACAGCATGGCTCTGGAACAAGGGCCAGCTCCTCATAAGCTAATGCATATAGGTGTCAGGACTGCATTTTAAATCAAAATGCCTAGATTGCTGACTTATTTTCAGCACAGTGGAGAGCTCCTCTCTGGCTTTATTTGGGGCCACAGCACCACAAACAGCTTCTCTCTGGCTGTTTACGTGGCTACAGCACCATGAACAGCTTCTCGCTGGCTTTATACACTGGTACAGCACCAAGGACAGCTCCTCACCGGCTGTATTCGTGCCTATAGCACCACGGACAGCTCCTCTGCCTAACAGCTTAAACTGAAGTTTGCTGTGACTGTCAGCAATGTGGGAAAGGCTAGGGGCAGTTTGAAATGGGCGAAGGAGAGCAGGTAAACAAGGGAGAGAATGGCTTGTTACACCATCTCTCAGGGACATGGGATTGGGACGATACATGAGGCTGTGTGTGTGTGTGTGAGTGTGTGTGTGTGTGTGTGTGCAGACTGTGATACAGTTAATGGGATATCACACTGAGATATTGAAGCAGCAGGGGACCTGTAAGGTGGGCGGCTCGTTTTCAAGGGACTTATCAACAACCAGCTTCACCAACAGACCAAGTTCCTGCACACACACACACACACACACACACACACACACACACATTACACTTTACTTCTCCAACTACTCATCAACGCTTCTTTTATTATTTGAGCATTTGCCTGAATGGACAAAGAGCTAAACTTAACGTTGAAGCAATGCAGTCAGTATAATAGGGAGGTGGTCACATTTTACTGGTGGATTCCAGCACAGAAGCCATGCAGAAACTCACAACCAGCAATAAGTTCTCCAGGTTTATGTAAAAAGAGTCCAGATAATGAAATCTGTTAACCTCAGAGTGGCTAATGGAGAACAAACGCCTCATCGTTTAGGAGAAAATCTTGCAGAGTCTCAAAGCACCTCAAAGCAAGCAAAACCAAACGAAAAATCATCAGTAAACCAGTGACCAACTCATACTTGCTTATACTGTACAGCGGTCCTGCTGAGGATTTCATCTATTTAAAAAATTCTTGGAGCTTTTCAACTTTTCAAAATACATGCAAGTTATTATAATCTATTACTGTGGCACTTTTCCCCTCAGCCTCATCGGCCAGAATGAATCTGTACCATCAATTTTAAAGCCCTCTCACTAAAATATCCAGAATGCCCTGCCCAAACGTTAAACAAACACCTCTCTAGTGGTAAAGTTGTTTGGTTTATTTCTGGAACAGAAAAAAAACCCAAATAAATACATCTGGTTCAAAAAAAGCTGTCATCCCAAAGTTCCTTCCACCCACATGACGCAACACCAGAAGGAACATTTCTTTCAACAAGAACATTTACGTCTTTCAAAAAGAACGTCTCTCTACAGACACTGCAACACGTTCACAGCACATTCAGTAATGAGTGTTCTTCCTGTTGACCAGAGTGTCTCTTTAACAATGCAATAAAAAATATTTGTTTAAAAAGATCTATTGTTTTATGACAATGACAGACGCAACAATCACAATAATGTTTATTTTAGTATTGCTAATAATAAGAAGAAAAAGAAGAAGAAGAAGAAGAAGAAGAAGATGAAGAAGAAGAAGAAGAAGAAGAAGAAGAAGAAGAAAAGGAATACCTATACATTGTCACAAGCAATACATTGTATTATATTAGAAATTAGAATGTTATTATTATTATTATTATTTATTTATTTTTTAAAAATTATTATTATTATTATTATTAATAATTATTATTATACAGGTATCAGGCAGGGACTCAAAAACACAAATTATAATAACAATACATTAACAGTACATTTATTTAGCCTCACTTACGAGAGGAAAACATTTCATTTCTGATTCTTGTGGTTTTTATTCTCACAATAAAAAGCAGAAACACCTACACAGATCTCAGTAATTTTGTCATTCAGCATCTTTTTTACAGATTGTATTTACAGATTGCCGACGAAAGAGTACTGTACTGTTACACAAAGGCTGTGATGACACTAACACAACCGATCTCATCAGGCCTGGTCTGCTCAGGCACCTCTGAGGAGCAGAACGCTCTGGAAGGAGTGATCTGCAAAGAGGAAGAAAACACAGCAGCAGATGTTCAAGTCAGTCCATTAAGGCTGACGAGAAAACTGTTAAGAGCTTTTAAAGGTTGTTGTGGGATGAAATAGGTTGTCTGCATTTAAAAATAAAACGTCTTGTAAGAAATTCCCTCATCATTAGCACAAATCCTCTGGATTGAATGGAGAAACAATCCTAAACAACCACCAAGGTGTGTTGGTTAGACCGTCTGACACAGGTCCACTGGTTAGGCTGCTGGTCATATTCACAGTCAGTGACATATTTAGATCTCTCAGAGGAACTTATGTAACTTATCCTGTGCATTGTAAACCAGAATGTGGCTGACTGATTTCTCTTCTTACTGATGGCAGGACTTTAGTCTCACTCCTGAGGACCTTAGCAATGGGAAAGCCCACGTAATTATGTCAACCTAGATACCACTGACACCTTTTTCTGCTGTTTTATGTACTGAGCCCTACAGTTTCCAGCCCATAATTTAACAGTCCAATAAGAGCAGGGCTTTAAAGATGCTGGTGCTGAACTAAACCTCATTCTAGGTTAAACACAGACATCTGAAGCTTCCCATTGAATTAAACGAAATCACAGATACATCCCTGACGTCATTATGTGTTCTCTGATGACATGGAAGACCCTGAAGACTCTCATCTTCCAATTTGCGAGCCTTCCTGCTGAAATCCAAATTAAAGGTCCCTGTTTACTCGAAGCGCATATGTAAACTTGGTATCAGCGGAATCATCTTTTATTCCGCAATCATCGTCTGCCGCCATTTAATTCCAATCATAAATAATACAAAAGTGTCCGATGCTTGAATACGATCCCTCTGAAGTTACTGCTATTAATACTAAGCAGCCAAATGCATGCTGTGTATGATCTCAGATTGTTTATGCAGTAAAACACCATCATCTTTTATTCAGAAAAAATACCAAAAAAAAAAAACACCTTCCTTAGCCTGCCCTCAGAAATGAAAGGAATGGAAAAGGAGGATAAATGAAGGTTTCGCAGGGTTGAACCCAAACTTCCTGACAAAGGAGGGGCTCCGTTTGTGAAGGCCCTCGCCCCCACCCTTTGCCGGATGAAGCGTCGTCGCACAAAGAAGGGTTTGCCGTTGAGCTCTGACAGACGTGCAATTACACCACTTAATTTCCTCTGTGCCGCATTTGATGACAGCATTGTTGGGGGACAATGCTGGCGTAATTGGGGTTGCCACTCTGAAAGGTGCGCTCTTTTATTCCTTAAACGACATACGGCTGAAAGTAGCTCTGAAGCTCTTGGTGGGACAGTCGGACATGTCTGTCATGTCTTAATTATAGGAATCCAGGGAGGAGTGCATCATTCATCAATCACATATTTTGCTTTGTTTTGTTTTTTTTTTTAACACCAATGAACAGTGAAATATCATTTAGCATGATCTCCTGTGTGTTAATGAGAATTAAAAACCCTACAAATCATTAGAAAAGAAATGAACAATTTAAAATGTGTTAGACAGTAGGGAAACGCGTGTTAAAAAAATCTGAAAAATGCAGAGTTGGTTCCTGATCTTCTCAGAGCTCCAGCCATCATTGGCCACTATATTGGAAACATCTAACTCTAAAAATCTAACTTGTTAAGTTCACCATACCACATGCAAGTCTGAGCGGACAGCACTACGCTTAAACGGAAAAGACAGACGCTGGACACGAGCAGATATTCACTTGATCTTTATTTGTATTAAATTAAAAATATATATATATATATATATATTTCAACAAGGTCATGTAACAAATGCAAGGAAAAGTAGTTCAGTGATATAGAAAGCCCCAGGTGCTGTATGCTGAAAAGTTCAGAGGGAAGGTGTGGCCACTGCTGAGGACGAAGAAAGAAAATCCTGAAGTAAATGAACAGTCTATAATTTGTTACAAGAAATCTGGTTTAGACATAGACGTCACACATTTTCACATTATACACAAGTAGGCCTGAGATTCAACTCAGGGGGGCTGCATAAATCTGGACAAAGGTAGAATCTCCAAAGTACTTCAGGTTGTACTTAAGGGAACAGTTCATTTAAAGGTGAAATAAACTAGCACAAAGCTGCTTTTAATAAATACTAAGCTAAATGCACTCATTCATTGGGGAGGGGGCACTGGAACGTGAAATACCAAAGTACAACACATGGAAATGGGGCAGCAGGACTTTTTCCAAGGCTCTTGCATCTTGCAGTGGTCGTCTAAACACGTATTTACATCGAATAACGAATAGAATCATAAAGGAAAGGGGGAATGCGAAAAACAGGAGGGACCATAGCAAATAGTCAAAGCAGCAGGAAAAGAAAGAGCTCAATTACAAATTGCACGAAGGGAGGAGAACATGACAGCACTAGTGACATTCAAGGGGTTAAACCTGCATGGTGCAAGCGCTGATGTTAGATAAACACTTGTGGCACACAGTCTTAGCTCTCTGGACTGATTTTCTGACTGAACTACAAAATTCCCAGCCCCAATCTAGAGCAAAGCTGAGTCTTCCTGAGCAGGCAGCTTCACAATGTCTTTAGTAAGATTCCACTCTTGTTTTTTTTAATTGCTGAGACAAATTCATCCAGAGATGGCTGACGTGCTCCATTCTAGGGAAAGGTTTTCTGTACAGGCGTCATAAATAAACCCAGACATCTCCAAAACACAAACATGGCCATTTTATTCACTATTGACCCCCAATGAAGCTCCACGTGTCTCTGAGTGTTCATATGGATGCGGATGATGGTAAAACTGCGCACTAAATCACTTTTCTGAGATTATTTGGCATGTATGTATCCCTCCACCAGGTATGTATCCCTCCACCATGAATGGGTTTAATTTTAGGATGAAAATCTTCACAAACAAAATGTTTTAGATGTCAGGCAATGCATTCATTACAGTTCATGATATAACTTTCTGAGATGGAGCTTTGAGAGTCTGATTCCATTTCATATTATATCCACTCTGAATTCGTTTACATACACCTGAAACATGTAATGGTTTTACAGCTTGTCTCTAACCCAGACTCATGTCTGGTGCATATCTACTACTGGCTAGCTAACTTGCTAATTCCTGCTACCAGCAACAGACCGAAAAGAAAACGGCTGTAAATCCACAATCGCAGACAGGTGCTGTATAACTTTTATGCAGATAATTCTATTATCTGCGTAACGATATATGAATCATACAGTCTTCAAAAACGTGTCCAACCATCCACACAAAGATCTATTCCATTAAGTGGAGGTGCATTAAATTTCAAAAACGTCCTTCATCACATTGACAGGTACTCCAAGAAACTATCCACTGAACGGTTTTTGGGGCACCAAAATGGTTCTTCTATAGCTTCATGCAAAGAACCAATTTTGGTACATTTATTAAGATAACAGCATAAACAAAATGTATTTTTAAATATGTATAATTTAGCATACAGTAGAAGGTTTAAAGAAAAGGTGGAACATTAATTCAACCAGTGACCAGTTGATTTAGACCCACTAAAATACAGTGGACTACAACCTGCAATAAAAACATGAATTATTCAATGTTAAGATATTAATTAAGACCATGTACTACAGATGTAGCCGATCAGCCGAGACATGTTTAGCTTCTAAATATTGCTGATTCATCTGAAAACTGCACCTGCAAGGAAAATAAACACATATGTGGATGTGGTTTAGGACTCAGCATGACTTACTATAAGCTACAAAAATAGACATGACATCACATCTACAGGCAGCTCTTTCAGACAAACTCCAAGGCTGGTGTTCTGGAGCAGGAGATCTAGTCCACAAGTCTGCTCCCCCTTTATGAAGGTTCCACTTTTCTGGATGACCACTGATGTCTGATGTTTGTTAGTAACATTACTAGTCTCCCAAATATGTCTTGGCTGATCGGAGGTCAATGGAAATATATGTTCTGCTTTTTTTCCCCTTTGATTTTACAAATCAAAGAACCTTTTTGGTACCACATAGAACCATTTTTTTGCAGAGAATATCCAACCTTTCGGACAAACCCACTCCTATATTGCCTGCCCACTACATCACAGTGCACCCACATCCACTCAAAGGAAGTCAGATCAGATCTAATCTTATCTTCAGTTTTTCATTCCAACACAGCCAGAGCTCCTCACATCATTTGTTTGAACACTAAGCCTGATTAAACAAGCTTTTCTTTGCTGCAACGAAAACCCATAGCTTCACTGACCCTTGCTGGATATGACTGGACACCACCCGGGTCTCAAAGGCTTTTTTCTTAGGGCGTTCCAGTACATACAAAGCGAAAGCCTCAAATGTCTCAAATGTTAATCTAAACGTGGGCGATTGCACAGCATAAAGATCACGAGCAAGAAGCACACAGAGGAACTGACACTATGCCAGAGCACTACTACAGACAGCGCGTGTTAAACGCAGAGTGGAGAATGCAAAACGATGTTAAAAATCCAGAGGAAAGAGTTTCACTGTATTTACAAATCTGCCTCGTAAATGCCTCTCGGCACGCTATAAAAATACTATTCACATTTCTTTTTAGATTATTTCCACAGGTGATGCTCAGAGGATTGGCTGTCCTCATGCCCATGACCAATGCCCTCGCTTTGTTGGCTCAGATGTATCTCATATTTCTTGTGCAAAAAAAAAAAAAGTATATATAATTCCAGACAGTTCACCCACTTCATCATATGTCACAGTAATGTAGGAAAAACCAAGTGCTTTTGCTATTCAGAAAGTCGGTGAAAGTGGTGTGTGTACAGCAAACCGGCATACACAGGGCACTCCAGCAGTAACTGGACAGGAATTCTTTTTGGCTCTAAAATTAATCACTTTGGGCAGGTGGGGTTTGGGATATGAGACTTGCCCTTTCATTGCTGCTTAAGATTGGATTCCATGGTAAAACTTAACATAATCTTTAGTGGAACTGTCATTTTTAACAGTGGAGATGTTTTAAAATTCTTCATCAGTATTGCAAGGTTGTAACTATTGATGAAACCTTCGATGTCTGAATGGTCAGATTTGCATAAAAGATACTTGGTTTAGCTTTTAATTATATTTTAAGGACAAAAATATCCAGGCATAATTATGCAAATGCAGGGCTTTGGTAGTAGGAAACATCCTAAATTGAAGTCGACACTTCACAGTACAGAGCCAAAACAACAATCCAATTACATACAGACAGCTCTGTGCATGCCAGAAACCATCAATTACCTCTTTAAAGTGGTCATGTAGCCCATGACGGTTTTGAGCATTTATGTAAAATACGCTTCCCTGCAGAGATTCCAGGTTACAATTTGATTAATAAATAGAATTGTAGCTCCCTTATCAATTTCACATTATTCAGTTATGGTCATGACCTCAAAAGCTTCCCCATCTAGACATGGTATCTCTCTTCACAGACTGGCACATGGAGGTAATGCACCCAAACATTTTGAAGCAGTTGTCTTAGTTGACAATAAGGCTTAATCACAAATTGGCAGTCGAAGAGTAAGCTTGGCTCATGTCTAGCCGTTGGGCGCTCTTTTACTCTTCAGAGCAAACGAGTGAGAAGTGTGGAAAATATAAAGAGCTGCCCCAATGGATCCTTCAGCCAGAAAACAACCTTGATGAAGGAATATCATGAGCAAAAGTAGCAAAAATACTGCTGTCTGCTTCGTAAAACAAATACGTACATTGTTCATTGTACCCTGCCACTTCTCCATTCCAGCCACACCTTTAACATCATCATCGCACTATGAAGGTTCTCCAGCACTATCCTCCAACTGCTCGCTGCCTTTGTGCTTCCAGAACAAACAGTTAATTCCCCTGAGGTTTACACATCCATCTAGGACTCACTCAGCCCTCACCTTGTTACGCAGTCTGCCAGTCATAACAGTCTTATATCCCTTTCAGATGTGGCGTAGTGGTCTTGAGAACATCTTTCTTAGTGTTCAGTAGGCTTTCTTTAACACTTCACGTGAATCCTGCTACATGCCATTGACATAACCATGCCATAAACATGTCAGGGATGATGTCAAAATGGGTTACATCTGTACACCTGCAATGACATGCGTATATACTCACAGAAATGTTTAGGTCCAATTCCAAAGATGTACGTATTTCAATTGCATATAAATTTCCATCCATTTGAATTTCTTTGACTTAATATAAACAGGCCATTACATTTATTTCCTGCGTATTTTTCAGTTACGTGTAAATGAAACAAAAGAATGAGATTTGTGCTATAATACCAATAAACCCAATGTGATTTGAATAAACAATCACAGATGTAGGTATTTATCATATATCTTTACATAAACCTAATGTAAACCGTCTCGTACATTTTAAATAAAAGAATATTGCTTGATCCAAAGCTCATCATAATTAAACTATATTCTTATGTTTTGATTAAACTGAATTGTTTCCACAATTAACAGATTTATGCTGATTTTAAGGAATTTGAATAAATACATTTTGAAAATCTTATTGAAATGAAATTAAATAGATGCAAATACTGCAAATAATCAGAAAACTACTATTTTTTCTGAGTGTATCATGGTTATGTCAATGTAACACGTCAATGTTACACGTGAGTGTTACTTTTCAGAATAATTTATGTTATGTATCCAGCATGAATAGACCAACATCCCATAATTATCTGTAACATCTGTGCATCTTGTATTACAAAGGATTACAAAGGATCTTTGTTATGTGGCATACATAATGCCTTGTAATGACTACATATTTCTTATCAATAATATAATCCATTATGAACCTTCATAAGGCTTCATAGTGCTGCTTTAATCATGCATACTCTAAGTGCCATAGGTTATAAGACGCAAGGCACTATGCATGCCATATAACAAATGTATGTAATGTTTTATGTTTGTAGATCAGAAGAGTTCCTCTAACTTCTTTCTAAATTTCACCTTGGAAATGTAGAGCCACATATTTTATTCGTCTTGGCTTTCTCGCTTATTATTTTTGTAATGTTTTGATCTGAATGTACAAACGTTTCCCACAGCAGCTACAGTCTTAAATATTACATTAAGTAACAATTTTGCCAATTCCAGTTTCTTTCGTCTTTCTTGGCATGCTGGAGGGTTCTTGTTGGATATTTCTGCAACCATGAAACCTAGCATGACTGCTGCCTCCATGCTGGACCGTAGCTCTTTCTTTACTTCCAATGGGTATGAATTGATCACATGGGTCATAAAATATAGTAAAAAAACTTAGAAAAAAAGCATATGCTTTCAGACAATCCAGTAGGTTTGTTCATATTCTGTTCCCCGAACTGTTTACAAATGTAAAATCAGCGACAGGTGATTATCTGTTAATAAAGAATTTGGAATAAAAATGTCCTAACTCTTAAAAAATATTTTTACCAATATATGAGACTAGGTTCCAAGCCTCTAGGCCAAGTCTGAAGAAATCAAATAGAAATTAGTGATAATAATGACGTGTTTACAATGTTGAAAAGTACCATAAAAAGAGGTTTCTCCAATCTTTTACCACTTTTACTAAGTCTTAAATTTACCTTATATTCCAGAGAGGATGAGGGAGGAGAGGTACAAATGGCAGAAAGGTACACTTTGTTATTTGGGGAAATGTTTAGGGACATTTGGTTGGACTGATCTACTCTTCATATATAGTCTTATATTTCCCTCCTCAGAAGCATCTACAATGGCACGAGACAAGACAAGGTTTGGGGTTTTAACCTTCTAGGAATTGCTGAGGAACAAGGAAATATGTTGAAGGTGCTGGTAGAGGAACCAGGCTCTCAGGAATATGACTGATCAGGGCATTATACTACTGTATTCCTCTGCCGGTATGGTGGTGGAGGCAGAACAGTTCCTGGCTTTATGCTGGACTCTGTCAGATACTCTAGATTCTCAGCCACGCCAGATCGCATGCGGCTGTTCTGCTTGTAGAGAAAATTGTTAGTGCAGATCAGAGAAGGATCTTGTGGATGCTGTGCAACCTTGGAAGGAAGGCTGTGGTGCCAGTACTCTGGATTGTCAAAGGTGTTCTTGTATGTCTTGTCCACCAAAATTGTTCCAGTGTGACTCGTCTGGGGCAGGGAGCTTTGGTGGGCAACATGGCCAGGTAGACCAGTGAGGCTACTCTTACCCGGAGCTGCAGACTTGGACACCTGTTGGTCGGAGAGACTGCTGGGACCAAGGCTACCAGGCTGGATCTGGTGGCTAACGTGGCATATTTGGCCCGTGGTCAAAGGATTTCCAAACTTAATGGGGTGATCAGAGGAGATACCCTTGACCGAATGAGTATGGTGGCCATTCTGATTCACTGGTCCACTCTGAGGAGGTTGAACGGGTGGAATTGCAAAATGAACGTGTGCTCCTTGGCTGTGGTGATGGACTCTCCCTGTTTGAGTGGTGAGGGGTACATGGCTATTTGTTGTGTTGGTGGCTGCTAAGGACAGCAGAGGAACGAGAACCCCATTCTTCTTTAGCGTCTCCTGGCTCATCTCGCCCGTGTTGTGGTACAGAGGCTCGTTGATGTACTCATCCTCAGCCTTGGGCTGCCCATCAGGGGTGCTATGGTAACCCGGGTTGTCAAGCGCGTGAATCTCTCGGTTCTTGCGACGCGTGACGAAAGGATTCTCCTCAATGGGGTTCAGGTGTTCTGCAGAAGACAATAAACAGGTCAGGCTAGGTTTTATTAGTACATGCAGGGGTCCTGTTCTCAGTGGCAGATGCCCCTTAATTAAAAATCCGCATGGGTAAAACATTAAATGTAGACAACCAACGGATACATTTTTGCTCCTTAATGTTTGCAGGGGAGTATTGAGGCTAAGGTCACTAATAAGACACAAGCCCCATCAATATTCTAGATATTTATCACATTTCTACACATGAGACATGTTGATGGATCCAGACAGCACGAACGGGTTACTACTGTGTTCTATTGGCTAGCATGGATGCTAGGCATTATTTTCATTTTCCTCCTTCTGCTAAAATGCTCTAGCTTAGAGAGCAAAGAGAGGAGGTTCTACAGGCATGAGCTATACAGATGAACATACAATCACTAATACCCTGGGGAAGATAAATCTATCTCAAGTTGCCCTGTGTAAATTATAATCCACACAAATAAGGCTAAATAAGCTATACCAAAAGGAACATATGCCAGCCTGTAGGACTAAATTATCAAACACCAGCCTTGAATCACAGGCATTCTCCAATAGAGTTTGCTTACAGAGCTTCAATGGAGCTTCAAATTTTACTCCATTCTCTTCTAAATAAAATAAAATGTATCCATTTTTATAGAAAAAATATTTTACACTGAGCCAGAAAAGCATGCCATGGCCAGTTAAACTAGGTTTAAAATGTGAAGATTTTAGTTTATTGCAACACAAATAAGAAAAAGAAATAAAAATTCGAAGGCTTTGAAATGACACCTTATGAAATTCATATAATCCTTATGAATAGTTATTTCAGGCGTTTTTTTTTTGGTCCTGTTTTCCAAACAAAGGAAAAATTAGCATTTTTGAAGGCTCTGTGTTTTGCAATTCCCCTGCACTCTCTGCTCCGAGGGTCTCCTAGGCGAAGCATGAGAGAGACCCTTACACACTGCCAAGATTGAGAATGAAGTAGCCCACCACTTATTGATCCATACGCCTACTGAAACTGACACCGGATTTATGTTCTGCACACTTACATAGTGGTCGAAAGTTAATTTTTTCAAGTCAAACCACAGAAGAGTTGCTGTGATTTTTTTCTTATTCTCGAAATGTAATTAGACACATACATGTTTTTTACACGGTTGTTGAAAAAGTGACATTTACAATGGGTCTACATTCCAAATCAATTTTACCTGAGGAGGTCTTGTCCTTCCGGGGGGCCACATATCCATCCTCATCGGTGCACCCCCTCTGTGTTATCAGCCCCGGGAAGGCAGTGGGGTCGGCACTGTAGCGCTGACCGCTGCTGTCTTCCACAAGGCCAGAGCCGGATTGTTTCTTCAGGCTTCCATTACAGTGCTTTTCCTCCTGGGAGCCAAGAGCTGTCCGCTGGGTCCCTGCTGAGATGGACTGGACACCAGTGGAGGCGGCAGCCCCCGCTAGTTCTTCAGGTGGAATGGCTCCATCGTGGAATCCGCACTGATTCTAATCCAGAGAGGGAGAAAGGGTTACATGACAATATCTGCTATAATTTTTGATGAAAAGGGTATATGATGGCATATGCAGTAAAATGAGAGAGGCCTGAGCTAAATTGTTTAACACTTTATGCGATACAGATAAAGTGACTATCTACAGTACAGCACAAGTTTAATGATTATACACACAGCATAGTGCAATAGAATATAGCAACATAATATATACCATACATAAAGTGTGGTATATAGTACAGTATAGTTTATCACCATATAATATTTGATCAGAATCACAATCAGAAAAAAGTATTGATCCCGGTAGAAACTGTTAATACTACAATTCCACAAAGTAAAAATAAAAATAAAAATGCACCAGTAAGTACAGTATACTATTTACACATACTGCTGTGGTGAATTTAAATATTATAAATACATAAATAAAATTACTGCTTAGATCATCTACTAATTAACAACAAATGTGTTCTTGGAGTTTGTAGTAGTAATAGTAACAAAAGTGGTGATATTCCACAAGTTAAAACTACTACTCATAATAAACTGTTTCAGTCCAACCAAATGTCCCAAAACGGTTTTTAAACAGGAAACCACATATCTGAGTAGCAGCAGTGGCAAGGAGGGATGTTCCATTCATATAGCAGAGTACGGTATATTACAGCTAATGGGATCTATGTGGTCCAGTAAAAGATGACAAGACTGGTGACTACTGTTACACATCTTGCCAATATCTGCTAACAGACTCACTCTGATTTATGCTCTTGTATGGGACTGTGCTCCATGACGCATGTTGAACTTTATGATACCCAACTCACCCGATTGGCGTCCAAATGAGGTCTGGATGGATAGGAAGAAGTAGAGGCGTTACAGGTTTGGGGCACCAGGTACTCATCAGCATCCATCAGGTCTCCCAGGTCATCCTCGCCCAGAAGACTCTGGAAGAATTTGCTGTGGTTGGGACTGGGCAGCTTCATGCAGTCGTCTCCCTGAGACAAATACAGCCCAATTACTCTTCGCCACCACAAAGAGCTCTGCTTCATTTTTTATGCAGGGGCATAACAATAAAGGCATTTATCATGCAGCTATTTCTCTCTCACCTGGATGACGAGGTACCTCTGAGGGTCTCTGGCCATCCTGCAGAACTCGGCTGCGAGCTCTTTAAACCTGGGCCTGCTGTCAGCATCGATCATCCAGCCTTGAGGAGGGTGACATGGCATGACTAACTAGGTCGCAGAAATGCAATGGGTCCTCTCACAGAATATAGCAATAAACAAATAAATATACATATACACTGTAGCCCCAAATGTACCATCTCCATTTTAAAGTCTATGTACAGGGGGTCCTTGAGTTATGACTCGACATACGATGTTTCAAGTTTACAATGCCCGCTCGCACCATTTGCTTCACACTTACAGACTACGTGGGTGATTTTGTTTGGTTGTGCATGGCAGAACAATAACGCCCCATATAAGTGAGGGCGATTAAGTGAGATAGTTAGTTATGTTTGTATGATTTTAACTGTATTAGAATAGGTTAGTGACGTAGGCTAGGATGTGTTTTGACCGAAATTCGTGTTACATCTCCGTTAATTGTGAAAATAATGCAATTTAAATATGATGAGCTTTGCTTTGGATCAAGCAAGATTCATTTAGTTAAAATGTATGAGATTGTTTACATCAGGTTTACTTAAATATAGATACATCTGCTGTTGTTTGTTCAAATCAAATTGGCTTTATTGGTATTATTACATAAATCTCATTCTTAAGTGTTTCAGTTACATGTGATTGACAAAAATGCAGCACATAACGTTTATTGGCCTGTTTCTGTTAAATTAAAGTCATTCAAATGGATAGATATTTTATATCCAATTGAAATATACAAATCCTTGGAAATGGGCCAAATATTTCGGTGAGTGTGGCCCCTTATGTCCAGGTTTTTTTTATTTATAGCATCTTGACCTATACTGTTCTTTAGTGTCTGGTGATGTTTCATCATGTAGGAAGCTTTCAAATAAAATGTTGCATTGCATTGGCCGTGCACTCCAATAAAATTTTGTGTAGGCAGATAAACAAAACCTATCTGAGAGTGCTTAAAAATGAAGAAAAAATAATGAACAATAAAATCTCCATTGCTTTCAGATTAGTTTCAAATGTTTAGTTGATATTCAAGGCTCAAATTACTTTATTGATGTCGAAGCTGCTGGACAAACCATTCAGCCGCTGGTTGTTATTCGCTTGCCCCCACCTTACACTAGTCTGATCTTCATTTCCCTACAATTCATTCTCTCTCTTCAAAGCTCACACTCCAACACTTTATCTAAATGAGCAGCAATTACTCAAGCAATCAAACCAAATTTCAGCTCTATCAGTATTACACCATCCATGTGCTTATTGCTGGTGCCACGGCTCGAATCACAAACAACAGCTCGCAGTCCAAATGTAATTAGAATTAATGCGTCTAATCTTCATCTCTTTTCATGCGCTCTTTGATTTGCCCGTGTTTGATTTTTGGTCGGGGAAATCCACAGTTGACCCATATGCTAATTTCAGACCCTTCCTGTTCCGTCTACAAAGAAACTGCGCAGAGGGAAAAAAAATAACAGATCCGAAGATCTTGCTTGGGAACCAGACACAAATACTGAGACTCTGCTTCACTCACATTTCACCATGACCATGTAGACGTCGATGGTGCATATCGGGGGTTGAGGCAGGC
>JBBMFX010000080.1:23135166-23151591 GCA_037832545.1 Rhabdalestes septentrionalis | reverse complement strand
CATTTCACCATGACCATGTAGACGTCGATGGTGCATATCGGGGGTTGAGGCAGGCGCTCTCCTTTCTCCAGGATGTCTGGAATCTCACGGGTCGGAATTCCATCGTATGGCTTTCCTCCAAATGTCATCAGCTCCCAGATGGTCACTCCTGAAGAAGGTGATGCAAAAACTCACATATTATCTACTTGGACACAACCCCCTTTGTCCCCTTACTACTACTTCAGCTTATTACAAAAACCACGCTCAGATCTGCTCCATAATGTAAAACGAAAGTTCAGCGGTGAAGATGTAAAGGTGTTAATAAGTGGCATAATATAGGGCAGCCTAGCAGCAAAGCAGTAATTTACAAACCCATCAGTCTTACAATAAAAGCAACAAAGTGAAATGAAACCACAAGAAAACATGTAAGATGTGAAAAAATTGTGATATAGACTTTTTCAGGTCCAAGTGATTAGTGTTTTTCCTACCGTAGCTCCAGACGTCGCTCTGGTGTGTAAACTTTCTGTAGTGTATGCACTCCAGCGCCATCCACTTGATGGGCATCTGAACAATTGTGGGAAAGAGGACAAGAAATGAATCCTCTGTCAATTAAACCATAAAGTATGTTCACTGGCCTCTTTATTGGAAAAAAATAAACTCACAGGTGTTTCGAATAAAGTGGAAAATGGAGATGTGTTCGGTAATTGGGGTGTTTTATGTGAAGAACATGATAATACGGTGTGTAGAAGGTCTGCTTCACCAGAGCTGGGTGTGAGACAGGTCTGCTTCCTCTCTTTATGATGGAAGGTGGGCCTACTTACTGACCTTTCCCCCGTCTGCGTTGTACTCTTTCTCATCAGCGTCCAGCAGGCGGGCCAGGCCAAAGTCAGTGATCTTGATGTGGTTGGGGGATTTCACCAGAACATTACGGGCTGCCAGGTCCCTGTGGACCAGCCTCCGTTCCTCCAGGTACATCATGCCCTGTAAAAGGGTTAGTGTTATCACTATGATAATATTCTTCACCATGTTTACTTTTGCCCTGATTATTCTGCTGTGACTGGAAGCATTCATCTCTCACACAATTACAGCAGTGGTCACCAACCCCGGTCCTGGAGATCGACCTTCCTGAGAAGGTCAGTTCCACCTGCTCTTACAAATAAACTTCTTCAGAAGGTCCTAATTGGCTTGAGCTTTCAGTGAGTGGGAGAGGGCAGCATGTTAAACGCAGACTGGACTTCAACAAAGAAAAAGGTAGGATGAGAGCTGATGACTACTGTAAGTGTGGCCGAGGCTATTTCTATTTCAGCCGAGTGGGATTAACCCTTTGAATGTGAGCTGCACAGATCCAGACCGGAAACACAATTGTTCTTTAAATATCCCGGCAGGACTTTGAGGATAGTCTCTGCTCACAAGTGGGTAGGGAATACCCGAAGAAGGAGGGGTCCGGAACACGACTGAGCGAAAGAGCGGCAAAAGAGTACGAAAGCAAATATCGAGATTTGATTTTTTTTTATCAGTTCTCCTATTTCAACCCGATTTCATGACTTTCCTTTCCGCCATTAAGAAATACAATATAATCAGAATTCAAGCTGCAATTTTTTCATGCAAGGGCAATGCTTCACTACCCAGATGGTAGCCTAGTGTTTAGGGTGTTTGCGATCAGGAAATCGTGTTTTTGATTCCCAAGACCGCCAAGCACTTCGGAGGTACTCTGAGCCAGATACCGTCCCCACACACAGCTCCACAGACCATGTACCTTTAAAATTGGTTTTTACATTTGTTTTTATATGTCTTATAAAAGTATCCATTTCCTGAGTCATGCAAAGTTTTGGCATTATTGATATTTAATTATTTTTTCACTGAATGTGTAATACTCATGCATACGCATCCACCTGCAGATGTAAATGCCACATTTAGGTATCCTCCGTGTAGAAGGTGCATGCTCACATTTTTATAAATGTAAAAATTTGTATATGCATATGTCTATGCTGTTTTTTAAATTGGTGTGTTCAAACTTTGGCATCTGACTCTTCTTTCGTTTTTCATCTTCTTTATTTACTGGCAGAGCTCCACTAACCACGTTGGAAGCATGGCTTCATCAATTTTCAGGACAATTAAATACCACGAAAATTGATGCCCTGCCAGCGCATTAAGGCTAATTATTTACATCAATGGACTAAGTTGGTAATGGTAGTCTGTGGAGAAAGAAGTGCGACGGAACGGGCGCAAACGTCTCATTAAACATGCAATCGCTTAGCTGCTTAAAGTGAGAACAGAGTAAATAAGTAAACAAGTAAATAAATAAACAGAAGCAGAAGCTGCATTGGGGAATGCCGGGTTTCACACAGATATGCATTGATGGGAAAATGGAACTATTCAAGCAGTCAAGACAAAAACTGTTGACTGAAAATGAAGATGTGTCGCTTTCCATTAGGAAATAGGTTTCCTGTCCGATGAGTCAGATAGTGGTTTATACACCTGGCTTCTTAAAAAACTGGGCATTCATTGTGGCATCAAATTACTTGAGTCATGGCCACCAGGATTTATGTGAACATGCATGCGGCAGACAAAAGCTGAGTCAAGCAGAATGTCTTAAAGTATATATGGTACTAAACCTTTCTGGAACTACAGATGAATGTGTGTATTAATCGATGGAACGAGGGGAAAGTGCTGGATTCATCTATCATCAAACCCCTTTTAGAGCATCTTTCCCAGTGTGCTTACAGCTTGGGAGATGTACAAAAGCAGCTGCATGATAGCTGTGCCCACACACAGAGCCTTGGGTCAGGACACGGTGTCACATTTACATCTTATATTTGTTACTGAATGGTATTTGAATTCATGTTTACGGCTGGGTAGTTAAGCATACAAAAATACGTTTTTTTGTTGCATTTTTTCCATGTAATCACATGTAATGATACAGGATACACCTGTGAAATTACCTAAGCTGTCCATCTGTAATAGTGACAATAGCAGTAGTTACGCTGCTATTAGCAAGCATGTATATTTATTAGGAAAATATACTATAAACTATTACAACACTCTGTAAATGCCTGTAAATGTAAATGCCTATATTGAACAATTTGCCCCATAAAATTCCCATATTATAATGGACATATTGTTATTATTACACTTACGTATGCAAAATATATGTAAGTGTTTATTTGTGTAAAAAAATACTAATATAAGTGTCCATGTTTATTAATAATACGGTCCACATATATATTTTTAGGGCAGTGAGATTTGGGGGGGTTCCATTTTTACCCAATTTAGTCATGGCTAATTCCTCCCACTACCTAGGACACACCCAATCACGAAATTCCACCAACGTTGGTAATGTAAAGACGACCCTCCACTGAATAATGTAAAACTGCACTGCATAAAACTGCTGCAGATGCTAAATAATTAGGCAGCTCCACACGCTTAGAGGAGAACACTAACCATTAGTTAACGAGTGCCTGCACTGAGAAGCATCACACTGAAAGAGTCAGGCCAACTGTGCTCCCTTGGGCTTCTAGCTGGGGACCGAACATTCAGTCTCGCAATCATAAAGCCAAAGCTTAGACAGTTGCAACAACTGGGAATGGAAAACAGGAACCTATTTCATACAAAAACACAAAGCACACATGTGTGAGTGGTTTTTAACACAGAATTCTTTCTCAGATGACGCATTAACATTATTGATTCCCACAGATGGTCGGTCCACATGGATTCAGAGCTATTTCTGTCCATCTGAAAACATGGCCCCTAAGTATTTCGTCTCCTAGCAATGCATCTGATGTCCAGCCAAAACAGCTGCAGTGGCATGAGAGAGTGAGGCTCTAGTGCACGCCACTGTAAGTGCATCTAAAAGAGATTAACTCCAGGCATCAATCGATACAGATGCTGTGATAAGGGCCTGCGCCACAAATTGGGAGCGTGTAAGGTTTATCTAGTCGTTTACAAGTAATTAGGAGTACACGTTAATACACTTGATCAATGATGGATTGGGTTGATGATTATTGGAAGAAAAGGCTGTTTGGATTTGTAGAAGAAACCTGTGTGAATGATGCCAAGACCAAATTCATAACAATGATAAAAATAGTAATAAACAATTCTGTATCATCAGACAATTATTTACATTATTTGTAAGAGAATAATTATCATTAGTGTTAAAAACATTTAGTGTACTACTGTATCTGAACTGCACTAAATCGAGAACATAACTGATGGACCTCAAAGGATCTTCAAAAGCCTTCCAAAGATCAAAGATGCAGTGCTATCATGTTCACTGCTTGATGTTTCATGAAAGAAACGAAGCATTTATGCAGGTCCAGTGCTCAAAGTATATGCTGCTGGACTTTGCTGCTGCTTGGCCTCACCAACCTGCCCACCATCCCACTGAAAGCAGGCCAGCAGTTGACTTCTGTGCGCTCCATCTGAGATGAGCTGGTTGAAAGGCTGGATCACCACTGAATCACATGGATTAAAGCAAAAAAAATCATCTGATGGATTTATTTGTTTTTGTTTACCAAATGTTCTGTGTCGTGGGCCCATACCACCTCTCACAAGTGACCTTTAGCGCCCTCTGTTGATGGAATTCTGTCCTAAAACTTTAATCCATGGAATTAAAAGCCACTCAACCCAAATAGCATAGTAGAGTAATCACCCAGTTTTACATGGATCAGGAGTTGCGAAATCAGTCTTATGCTGATTTTACCTGAGAACTTAAGTAATGATTGTATGCCGAAATCCCCACAATAACACAGAAACTGCAAATATTCTCCACCTTTTTTTGCCTTTTTCATGGAAATTTGTTTTGTATTTTACACATTTTCGTTACATATTATTAAGAAAATTTCAATTTACTAACTTGCTGCCATATTTTCATACACAATGTAGCTATATAAATGTTTTTCATGCTGTCAAGAAAAAAACAATGAAAATGCATCTTGGGAGGCAGGAGGCTTGAAAGTAGCCAATCCGAGAAGGTTATTTATTTCTAATTGCTGCTGATTGCATCTGTGGCAGCTGCTGACCAGAATTTTTCTCTTGTTTTTCGTTTACCTCTTCTTAAAGCCCTGTTTATTTATTTCTCTAAGTTAAATAAAAAGAAGCTGTTGAGCTCAATCTCCGTCCAGTGTCTGCATTAACCAGGAGGTCACCACAATTCGACTCGACCTGAAGCTCCTAAATAAGACGCAATGCTTATGAACAGTGAGTTGTTGAACTGTAAAAAAAATTGGTGATTACCCATACATTTTACTGTATGGGTATTAATGTTTTAACTGTATTAATGATTTAAATACAATAATTAATTCAATCATTACTGTGTTTACCTACTTATACCAAGAAAAATGGCAGCACATACCAAATAAACCCTGCTTGAAATAATTAAATGTGGGAGTCCAGCGCGTATACTGGTTTACCTTTACACACCCTGATCAAGTCCTTTACTTTGTGGTTAACAGGGCTTGTGGTTAATAGCACTGTTGTTGCACCTGAAAAACTTGTAAAAGCATCATAGATGCTAAAGTATTTATAATGGTCCACCACTGAAATAATACCTTGTGGTTTGGTTCACTGAAACAGATACATTATGTGGCACAATGGTCAGGAGTGTGTATGCCTGAAGAGTCTGGATGTCATTATTAGTGTAACGCTGCCTGCTAACATATGCCAGTCACATCCAGGTCTATGTTAATGAATGAACAACCCCATGACCAATAAAGGCATATATATGCAAATGAATCCATGAATAGTAAGTAATAGAGCAGGAACCTTCACATAGGCATGCGAACCGCTGAAGTATACAATCTGATTCATTCCTCAGTACATACATAATGAAGTTCCGGATGTATAGTTAGGCGATTCCCAAGTTATTTTTGTTAATAACTGCTGGATTGCTTTTCTGAAAAGTAAAAATTCGAGCTGCCTCAACTAGACATTAAAATACTCTTGAGCTGGATTTGGTATCAAATGCCGAGAGGGGAAGTGACCTCATGTCCTTGTGTCCTCCACTTTTTAATATGCTCATCATTTCATTACTGAAAAGCTGCCCTTTCTCTTTTTACATTTTTTTGTGATCAGTTTTAGCATCCGAATTGCCACCGAAAGTTGAGCTACTTGGGCTGGTTGCGTAACCTGACATTTCCCTGAGCTGGTGCTGTGGCCGGCTTTTGACCCAGGGGCCCAAACACGCCCTCTTCCCTTTTCTCCTGAGGTTCCAAAGCTCATCTCAAGATATTCGGAAATGTTAGAGCCCAGCCAATTAAAGATTGTTTTTCATTTCATTTCCATTGATAAACAACAACAGTGTGCAGGAACAATCAGCTGTTTAAGCAGGACAACAAATCAGTGTTATAATAACGATAGCACCATTTAAGTGTTCCACCTACATCACACGGTGGCTCACACACACACCCACACACACAAACACACACTCACACAGGATCTCAGGGGCATATTTACATTATTACACTCTAGTTCCCCTATTTACAGGAACTAGTTCAACTCTCTCCATAGATGGTCCCAGCCTGGAGCTCTGTGTATTGTAACACCACTTTAAGGACCATGGAGCTAGAGGATGGTTGGCAGATAAACACGAGAGGGGTTTCTGATAAAGTGGCCAGTGCATTTACTATGTATTAACACAACCATACAACCATAGAGCCATAAAACACAACGTGGCCAATATGCATCTATGTTTTGTTCTAAAATCTCATTTGCATGGTGTTGGCTCGGGGAGCAGCTGCGTGGTGAGCACTCTCTAATTCCGTGCTCTAATGAGAGGTTTGGCAACCTCTGGTGCTCTCTTCTGCTCAGCAGATGCGAAGGAACGCTAGGCTGGATGACACACGCAGATAAAGATGCAAATTAAAACGAGAAATGCCATTAATTTCCATGTTTCGTCTCTCGTAATGGCTGCAATCGCACTGACACTTGTGCTGACATGGCTGGGAGTCTTTGTTCTCATTATACGTTGCAATTATCCACAAATTAGGCCCGATGGCAACGATCCTGACATGAGCTCATAGCCCCCTTACACACACACACACACACACACACACACACACGCACTGAGAGTGTACGTGATAAGTGAGTGCTAAGATCTTGTGCATTGCTGATTACCGCTGAATAATAAGCACACAGACAGATTATCCAAATCCACTGTAAATAAACTGTAAACGCATCCAAACGAGTGACGCAAACACGGATCTCATTTTAGATAATGACCTGCTGAGCTTGTACCCACACTGATGAGCCTCTGAAACACCCACAAAAGTAACACAAGTGCAAACCAGATAACACACTGGAAGGAAACGCTTCAGTTCCTCACGTTGCTTTTTCACAGCTCTGCTCTCCAGGAGACGGAGCATCAAATCGGATCGCTGGCCGGAGGCCACAGAGCTGTCACTCAACCTGCACTGGCATGCATATTTATTTCTTCTAATTTCAGTTCAGTTTCAGTGGATTTTAATGTACTCAGAACAACAAAAGCATAAATAAATGATTAAGTAGCTAAAATACCGCCCAAAAAACCTGCTGAATCAGCAGAATATCAGAGGGGAGCCACTGCAAAACCAGTGCAAAAAAAAGTGCAAAAAAAACCCCCAAGTACATATAGCCAGATTTGCTGAAAATATATAGTTGCAATGCATATATGTGCATATATTATTTATAAAAATATGATCAGCTTTCAGAACTGTGTACGCTTTGATTAGTATTGAAATTGTGAACAAATAATAGGGTTAAATTTCAGGAAGTCAGTAGGTGACTGGCCAGCTGTGCAGTCCAGCAAAATAAGCTATAAATTAAAGAATGAAAGGCAGTGGCTAAGACTGAGATTTTATTCACTGCTCCAGTCTGCGAATGCAAACACTGCTAAATCATTCATGACCACGGAGTCCCCGCAGCACCAGGAGAAAACTGGCAGCTGTTTGAATTTGGCCGCCTCACTGTAATCTGCCTCTGTGATTCCTCAGCTCTTTCTCTGCAGCACTGACGTGAGGTGGCCGAATGCAATCAGGCTCCACAATCCCCCAAATCCCAGCCCCTAAATCCTGGCCTCATGAATCTGTTAATGCTCCTGACTCCGACAGGTAATTGGAAGTTTTGGGGGCTTATGTATCAAAACTCCACTTCTCACGCCTTCAATTTTTCAGCGCACTGAAGAGCTCATTCAACTGTTCAAGGGGCGGCTAAGAAGTACTACACAGGCTTAAAAAGATATGGTGAGGACAGACTGCTCTGGCCAAACCTACCATACATCAACTTGCCTCTCTCTAGACGTACGCAAAGGCTCGGCAAAAGCCATTTTTCCAGAGTCACTCATCAGAATCAAGAGCCCTGTTGCTCATCACCACACTAATGAGAAATGATGCTTGGTTTTGTTATTTATGACTTGTCTTCATCTTCACGGTTCACAATGCCTCATCTACTGCAGGAGTGACCAACCCTTACACTGGAGAGGAACTTTTTGTTCTAGCCCTTGTTGGCTACAATTGTTCCTGCTAATTAACTTCCTCTTAATCAACAGCACTTGACTGGCTTGATCACATACATGCATGTTATTTAAGACTGTTCAGCCCTGTTAATACCTACTACTAACATGGATTGACCCCATTTTGGCTTCCAAAAAGAGGAGGGCAGCCAGGTCGGGCTGTAGAAAGCGAACATGAGAGCAAAGCCAAAAATCTGGACAGTTTAGGTAATACAGAAATCATCTTTGGGACCAGTTTATGTCCCACAAAGAGGACATGTCCAGAAAAAAAGTAGGATGTAACCTAATTAACACCCATCTCATATGTGATGGACTGAAATTAAACAGTGCAGGAAAACAGAAGGATGAGGCCTGGTGAATCTATAACCAATTTTTCAGATTCACTCCTGGAGGGTTTGAAAAGTAATGTGAAGCTGAACTCCATGCATGATGAGGCCCCAAGACCAAACTTAGGCAACCACTCAAATTATAATTGGAGGCACTGCACAGATGTTTCATCTGAGGCAACCTTCTGGGTTATTCAAATGAGAACCTGGAGCAGGTCTGCAGTAAACCAGGAAATATCAACACCATTATCTATTCAACAATGCAAAGCAGAAAAGCAAAATCTCATGGGGAATCAACAAGTCTGGGGCAGGGAGAGATGGGGACAACTGGGAGAAAAGGTCAGAGGACTCTAAGACTCCACTAATGAGGCCAAAAGAGAGGCTTTCACTTAGCAAGACGGAGTCATTTGCACTGAGAAACAACAGAGGCGGTTTAAGCCTTGGCAGGTCGGTTCTCCACTGATGTGTTTAGTCTCCAATGAGAATGAAAGCAACAAGTGAACAGTTAGACTTCCTTTAATTATAGTATGACTAGAGAGGCACAGAGCCTTTTTGTCTCCCTGATTCAGACCCTTGTTGCCAAATCTGAGGGTGGATGCAAACTGAGGCTCATGATATTTTAGGGAGCATTCGCTGAAAGAGTTCATCTGAGTTTGTTTTTATCCAAGATCATAAATTGGCTTTGTTTTGCAATGTGGAGGCCAAAAAATCAACAAAAAATTCAAATCCACCAGTGGTTTTCCAGTGGAGCTGTAAAGTGGAAAGTAAACCTTGTTGCCGAATGCAATGCCTTCCGATGAGGTCCTGTAACCAACCTTGCAAACTGTAGAAAAAGGACATCTGAAATAACATCTGTGGTATCTACGGCTGATTTTAAAAAGGCCTATTTGAGCCCCAAGTGCTGTTATTTCACAGATGAAAGAGGGCTCTCTGTGACAGTGTGCCTGTCAGAAGATTGTGAGACTGTCCTTCTTAGCGGGATCAGCGCGAGTTGGGATGCCTGCCTACCTTGACAGCTTTATTGACTGCTCTAATTTATGTTGCAAGTGGACAGAGCCTGGACCAGATCCAAGTGGCACCCGGCGTCCGATACGGCGCGGCGCTTTGGTTGCCAAATTGGCCTCTGTAAATGCTAATGGCTTTGATCACGGCCAATCCTGTTCAGCGGAACAAGAGATGCCGACAGAAGACAGAGGAAGGAAAGGGGAGAGGTTGACCTCCATCCTTCTTCTGCTGAAGTATCGGATCATCAAAATGTACTTCTGCAGCTAATTATTCCATCAAAGACCCATTCTGCAGTGAACTAGCACTCCAGTGTGCGGTTAACAGAGCTGCCTGGTTCAGCCATTGCAGTACGAGGAAATCCTCACAAGCTAATCTGCTTTACATATATCACGCCCCCATTAGCATAATTCCATTCTTACCATTAGGGTTATTATCCCTCTGCATGGGGCTGTCCAATGTCACTGAACAAAGACCTGCCACCAACCAGGCGGCCAGTGTGACCGGTACAACCTCCAACAGCAGGTGCGTGTCACTTGGGGGGTGTGTGTGTGTGTGTGGGGGGGTCTACTGTGGGTAGGATCAGGCCTGGTTGTCATTGAGGCTGCAGCGGCTTGCTCTGCCAGGCGCTTGATTAATAGAAGTCATTAAGTCAATGCCCAAACCTCTTTGTGATGAAGAGCCGGTGCCTATCTCCTGGACTCTGCCTATCAATTCACAGCAGGCAGGTGACTTGATGGTGTCACAGGTCACAGAGCAGGCTAACTAAAGGTGCACCCCATGATCGGCCGTGTGTGATGACAGACAGCAAGAGCCTTTCTGTGATCAGCTGCCTCTTACCAATCCATACTGATCAAAGTCTCTAAAAATGGAAGCTGTCCAAACACGGATATTTAAGATCCCTATGGTACTCTATATAGTAATTCATTATACAATCCACTATATTAGGCCTGTTATACACTTATATACACTTATGTGATGTATCAGTCATTTTTAGTAATGCGTTTTGCTATTGTCACTTACAATACTTTCAGTTCTCGCTTTAAACCATACAACCCAGTTGGTATTTTTCCCTTTTATGCTTTATTTGTCCATTTTTCAGTACAAGAGTCTCATGTCCTTTTTCTTGTCACAACCTGGCCAACATAATAATGTTATAATTTTCTATCATTTATATATTGTATAACTATCTGAACACAACTGTCTGTGCCGTGCTTCAAAGCACTCAGACCATCCACCACTTACACGCAGCCCTTCCACTCGTCCCCACACTTACACACATGTAATTGGTCTTCTCTCACATTGTTTTTATCTCACTTTAATTTTTCCACTTTGTTTTGAGACTAGAAATAAAACATACTTAGTCATTTTGACTTTTAAACAAGTTTTGATCAATGCCATTTTAAATGTCATGTGTTTTCAAAGTTTGAGATTTTTTATTCTACATGACGTATGATTATGAAATAAAATTCCTTGTGATGTCTGAAGCCTCCATTGTTGATACATACACATGGAATCACCAAGTAAGCAAATACGTTTATATTAGTGCTTCCAATGTGCCAGTGTGTCATTCGGTTGCTGAGTGTTAATTACGCAAGCACCAGGTTGATAGTGGATTTTGCCATTTTCTTAAAAATAAAGGTGACACAAAGCATTATTTGACGATGAGAAGAAAAGAAAACACCATTTGGGACACATCGTTGTAAAGTAACATTCATAAAACTATGTGAAATATGATAAACATTAACTGGCCGCTTTTGCAAGGGTCATGTTCCGAGAGGGTGTAGTAAAAAACTTAAATGCTTAAATGCCTATTTTTATTGTGTAAAAATATTTTATTTAAACGCATTAGCTTTGAAGATGATATAAAGGTAAACCCATCTTCGTACTGTACAGTTTACACTGAACTCCTGCACTACTAGAATTTAAATACCGATGTTACCCCTGCATAGTCTGTACTGTAGTTCATGCACTAGCATTTTATTTTGTATAAGCAGGTAAATACAGCAATAAATGCATTTCGTTTACAGTTATAATAATAATAATACAGGCTTTAAGAAAAACAAAACCAAAAACACGAGAACTCTCAAGATGCTCTCCGGAGGAAATTCTGGACTGCAGCGTCACAGGACACCAGCCAATCAGCAGTAAGGAGAAATAAGTAGTGTTCTCGGATTGGCTATTTTCAAACCTCTGACTGTGGCATGCGGGCCAGGGCATCAGTCAGCTGTGCACCGAGTTCGGAGGTTCAAAAATCTGCAGTGGACTGGAAACATGGCTGCTCATATGCACGAAAGTTGGGTCAACTTTATGTTACATTTAAATAATAAAAGTCATATAATTTCAGTGAATTTTAAGCTACATAACACAGGCACCCAATAATTTAAGCGTATTTAAACAGCCACCCACTGTCATTACACTTTCTACTGTAAAACTGATAAAACAAAAACGTATTATTTACTTATGTCGACTGTCAGATCCCACTTCTGTAGGTGTCATGTAGCTATTTAAATGCTACCCTGCAGTAAAAATACAATACATTTTGCTTTTTTGTCTCATGATTATTGTTCCCTTTGCAAGATGTTTCAAATTTGTACTATTTAGGACGGCTATTCTGATCATTAATAGTAAATATGTAGAAGTGGTGGACATGTTTTGTCTATTGGGGTCAATTATGGACAACAAAGGGTTCAGCAGTCAAGAAACACAACACAGTCTGGCATCTGGCAGGACAAAAATGAAGGAGCTTGGAGAGATGTTCACATGTAATGATGTGCCTCTACAGGCAAAGATAGGATTGCCCAGGCTTTGATGTTCTTAAAGGTTCTGAATGGATGTGAACGAATAAAAGGACAGATAATAAAAAAAAACATATATGCTTTTGAACTTTGGTGTGGGTAAAAACTTTAAAGAGCATTTTGACCACAAAGAAAACAATTTCTATTGGCCATGAAAATAACCAGTTGTGATCAGAATAGAAAATGATGGAGGGAAAACTCAAAATGGAAAATTTGGGTTTCCTGAGTGTTGCAGTTGTGTGAGTATCATTGGGATGTCCCGTAACTGTTCCCAGGTTGTCCTGCAGCTGCCCCATGGGATTCCAGAGAGAGTGCACAAACGAACCCTCCCCTTGTGGGTGTGTAAGGTCTCACTGATGTAAGGAGAAACTCCCAAAGAGTACAAAAAAGGAAACACTTTGAGGCATCAAAATGAACTAAACAGAGCACCTCTTGGCACAGATTCAGAAAATACATCTAGATCTGTCCTCACTGAAGATGTCCAATGAGCAACTGTATTTTGGTGTTCACCTAAGTGCTCCTTTCATAAAACTGAGATTCCGGAGGTTAGAAAAAACAGCAAACCTGCTTCTTTTTTCACAACTATACACAGATGTCACGCCCCACACTGCTTAGGGCACAAAGCTTGTAACAAAAAAACTTTTCCTTTGAGCATGATCTCTTTCAGTGGTTGTAAACAGGGCACCTCTGCATGACAACAACTGCATGTCAAGCTGACTTGGAAAACGACCACTGATGAAGGTGTCCTCCATAACCCTCACTCCCGCAGCCCGTCTCTAATTTCCCCAGGAGTTTCATGTGCATGTTCTCGGGGCTGAAGCGTGATAAAGCAAGAGCTTTGGAAATCCGAGATGAGGCGGTTCCCGGCCTCTCTGAACCATCAGCCATGAGGGGGAGGCCACAGCCTTGTGGTAAGTGTGGGCTCCATGTCGAGGCGGCCTATGGAGACAGAGCACGGAACGGGGAAGAGCGAGGACTTGCTGGGACGACTCAGTGGGGTCCCATAACGGACAGTCTGAGGGAGTGGGCCTCGGCAGCCGAGCTCACCAGGAGCGAGATTGGCCCGCCGGTAAACAATGTATGCTGGCCGCCCCAGTTTTCCTCCAGCTGTTCATGGTTGTGGCCCTTGATTGAAGGGCCATTACAGAGCGGCTTTTGTGCCCCTCTGGGTCTTTCTTCGGGAGGACAATGGGGGCGTCTCTTTGATGCATACAGATTCCAGAGTCCCACGAAAAAGCTTTTAGTGTGTGTATGCAGGGTGCTGATGGAGAAAGGCAAAATAACACTAGGGGGAACAATGTGGGGGCCAACACATTTCAACAAGTAACTTCCCCCAGCATTCATTCCAGACAATATAGAAGCAAGTGGTTTTGAAAGACAAGATAAGTATGGGTGAAAATGTGAGTAAACAGGTAGAGATAGGACCTCAGAGACACGACGCAAGCTCAAAAGCCCGAATTCATTCATCTGACTTTTGGAAGGCATGCAAGTACACCCAAACACTGAGACACACTCTAAGAAATATAGTTATATCATTTTTGCACTTGCATTGTCTAGTAAGGACAATCATCCATTTTGCAATAATATTACTACATAGAACAACTTGCTTTATAGCAATTTAAAAAGACAGTGGTCAGGCCATGAATGTGGCATAAAAATTGATACAGAAGTCCAGGTGATCCTGGTATGGGACATTCTGGCTTATGTCAAAACATCTTTGCTCTGCCCAATCCTGAGGGCCAAATATTGCACTTGAATGATACATGGCTCAGAACGCACAACAGCATGTTACACTCTCACCTTAGCGATCTGCACACACCAGTTCAGCAGCAGCTGGGAGCCGATGTTGTCCTTGTGCTCGTGAACGTAGTCCAGCAGACAGCCGTGCGGCATGAGCTGGGTCACCAGCTGGATGGTGGGACTCAGACACACTCCCAGCAGACGCACCAGGTGAGGATGCTCCATACTGGCCATGATCAGCGCCTCCTGGTGGACAGGGGCAGAAGTGCAAGTGTGCAAGTGAACATAAATACTGCATTAGTGACTTAACACTGACAAATACTTTATCTTGTATTAAAGCAGGGGTTTTTTTAATATCATTTTCCAATATTTTTTAATATTCATTGCTTTTTGTGCTTGTGAGTGTGCACAGCAGACAACTCTATACATGAAGTCTTGGCTGGGGTCAGGCATCCCATTGCTTTTACCCATATTACATTGCCAAGAGTAATGTGACGCCTGGCCATTACACCAACAGGGAGTTTAATGACACTGCATTCAAACAAATAGACTTTCATATGGATTTGGTCCCTGACTGCAGCTGTTATAATGGTTCCACCCCCCATTCTCTGGACTCTGAGGGTCACTTGGGCTTCTAGAATCAACTAAATAAACCGTGAATGCCCTGAAGTGGCAAACAGGCTTGTTTTCATATTCGATTTGATTACATTAATGTTTAAGATGAGATTTTCAGTAATATTTGCAGCTGTGTACCTGTGTTAAAGGAAGCACTGCCGTAAAAAATCTCGTTGTTTGAATTTTAAGCCAAACTGATGGAAAACTGATGGACCAAATGATGACCAAAGAACAAAGATGTTTGTAGCTCTTAGTACTCAGAGCAAGATGAGCAAGGCAGCCCTATATGTAGAGCCACAAAAGGAGGCTCACAACCCAGAGAAAACATTAGCAATGAAGCCCTAGAGGGGTAGGAAGAGAGGAAGGGAGGGGGTGAAAGAGAGAGAGAGAGAATAAAGAGAGGGAGAAGAAAGAGAGAGGGAGTGTTTGGTGTTTCCCTCGCTGCTCAGAAGAGGTGACCCCCATTAGCGAGACTGACCTCAACACTTATCACTGTGTGTGAATGAGTGTGTGCGCACACATACATGATACTCTGGCACAAAAATAGAGCACATAAACATACTGCGGTTCTGTTTGATATGAAGCGGCTTTCCACAGGAACATCAGTGAGCAAACACTCACATTAAAAATCACATTCGCTCTGAATTATAACCAATAACTAAGGTGTAAGTGGGGAATAGTGCTAATATGTTTCAATATGGACGAACACAGAATAGTGTTGAATTCAGACAGATACACACACACACACACACACACACACACACACACAAAACACATCCAAGCCCCTCTTACATGTAAAACCCCGGAATCCTAACAAAACATTTTACTGTATAATTCATGCCTGCAATGGTCCTTTTAGTTAAGATGGTTAGGATGGGTGTATGGATTCAAAACAGCGTGAAATATTTCACTGTTACAGGCATTGAAGATTTAACCTTGAACTTGTCCCCACCCAGTGAAAGTGTTTGAACCCTAATAGGTAGTTTTTCTTTGACGGAATACGGAAGACACAACATCAGCCTCTGGACATCTTTCCCTTGTTTTCTTGCTCCTTCAGGAATTTAGTCCAATTTCTGCTTAAAAGGGCAGCAGCAGAGGCCTCTTTTTAGCCTAGTTGACCTCTTCTCCCTGCCCCTATTGTGTGGTGGGATGGGACGAGGTTATATTCCTTCAAGAAATGTCTGCCCGCTAGATTCTATGTTTTGTTTGATATTTTAGTTGCTTTAGTATCTTTGGTCCAGTGTGTCAAGCATGCCCAAAACCTTTTTCAGAACTCTGAATGGGACACTTTGCACTGAATCTGGAGAGAAAGGTGCTTTTTCAACAGCTTTACACACCAAAAGCTTTAAAACAGCAATATTTCGACTCACGTCCATGAACTCCACATTAGCTTTTGGTCCTCTGGTTTCATTGAGGATCTTTATGGCCACTGGAATCTTCACACTCTCACCCTCTGGAACCCAGATGCCCTGATAGAAAACCA
>JBBMFX010000080.1:23118752-23131053 GCA_037832545.1 Rhabdalestes septentrionalis | reverse complement strand
AGAGAGGGAGAGGGAGAGAGGGAGAGGGAGAGAGAGAGAGAGAGAGGGAGAGAGAGAGGGAGAGAGAGAGAGAGAAAGAGAGAGGGGGGGGAAGTAAAAGAACTGCCATGTGTAAGAGCCTAGAGCGAGGTACCATCTGTACAAAGCATTCTTGCCAAAGCTCTAATCAGGCTATCCATCACATCTCTACCTGCCCCTGCCAAACACACCCCGATCCAGTCACTGGCCCGAGCCGCAGCACCACCGGACGATTTGCACCTCCTGCTGAAATACCTCACACATGACCGAAGCATCATCGTTTAGCAAGTAAACCCACTCGGCATGAGGCACCACAGTAAACATGCTGGACGATGAAATGTGCTGTAGTTGAAGGTAAACAGGATTTTTAGATGAGTTTTTATAATGCTAGCTTCCTCTAATTCTAGTTTTCTCGACCAAACGGAACTGGTTTCAACTGCTGTTTGTTTGTTACATAATCATCACTAGGACAGTGGATTGTCAAAATTTTAGATGGATGGATGGATGGATGGATGGATGGATCGATAGATAGATAGATAGATAGATAGATGGATCCTCTACTACACATTGTGGACTTATATAGTTTGATGGCATGGGAGACAAAGGACTTACACGCACTGTTGGTGTTACTCCTCGGAAAAAGCAGCCTGTCACTGAACAAGATTTTCTGATTACTGACCTGCAGAAGATGGCTGATAGTGTCCAAAATGGCCAGCGGTTTTTAATGTTCTTGTCTCTGCCACTGTCACAAGTGAATCCAGTTTCACCTGATCACTTGTCAGAGTGCCGCCCCAGCAAAACCACAGCGTAGAAGAGAACACTGGCTACCACAGACTGATAGAACATCCACAGGAGTTTCCTGCAGATGTTAAATGAATGCAGACTCCTCAGGAAGTAGAGCCAGGAAGTAGAGCCTGCTTTGACCCTTCCTGTAGAGGTGGTCAGTGTTGTTGGCCCAGGCAAGCTTGTTACCAGCCCGAGGTACCTATAGCTGCTCACAAATTTACCACCCCACCCCCACGCCCCCTGTGGATGGTTTGTAAGAATTTTGATCCCTGGTAATGCCACAGACGTCCAAAGCTTTTTGCTTTCTCAGCGTGGATAGAATATTCCTCATCAGTACCACCCAATGCTGGTAACTTTGCTGGCTGTTCAAATATATATATATATATATATATATATATATATATACGCAGTTCAGACATTACCTTCCCAGCTCAGAAGCATTATATAATTGGGGAAACATAGCTAGCAGGTAGAATTGGGCACGGTATTCAAATGGGATACACTTGCTTGACCACCCAAAAGTGAGAAAAGTTTATAATTTATAAATTGGAAACCTCTAAAGTAATACGCAATATCCTTTGCTAAACTTCCTTGTCCGCACTGAAGAAAGGTAGTGGTTGTACTGTATTTGGTGGCACAGTTTTATTAACTGAATTTCTGTTAAAAACGTCTTCAGATTGCAATGCCACAATTCTGAGAGGCCAGTCTAAGCCGAAAGACATTCGTGACGCTTGACTAAATTTATACATCTAGGTGAAAGATCCTGATTATTGAAACATCACCCCATGCACACACACATACTTCTGGCTCCAAATCTCAGTTCCAGAGCACCCTGGTACAAGGGGAAATACTGTGGGGCAGATGCACACACTCTCTCTCTCCCTCCACCTTCTCTGCGTCGGGCCGTGTAACCTTCAAGCCGAAATAAATGCTGAGCCCCCCGGGTCTGGCGCTGCGCCCCGTGCTGTGACTGTGCATAGAGACGACTGCTTTAGAGAGTGAAATCCCTGGGCAAATAGGCCCAAACTGAGACAAACTCCAGCAATTGAGTCAGAACGAACACAAAAGAGACGCCATATTCGGCGGTCCCAAAGCCCCAGTGAGTAGCAGATGACAGCAGTGTGCAATCCACTGAGCAAAATAAGAATGCTGACTGCACATCAACTACTCAAGGATATCTCGCTGGTCTGAAGTGTAACAGCCCCCACTACAATGTAATGAGGGCAATTTTATGTGACTTTACTCTAATCATGCCTTTTGTCTGCTTTATAGACTCTTATCATGAGTGTCTTACAATCTTATGTAACAGAGATCGGAAAATTTAGCCTTGGGAATCCAGCCCATTGACTATAAACTGTGGTTCTGTGGTTTTAACACCTATCGCAAATAAGAGGCTCTCACAAATAAGCAACAGTCTCAGCTAGGGACAGCTCACATGGGGTCTCTAATAACGGTAATAGATTTGGTCAAAACAAAAGTAATGCCCTTGTATCTCTGCCTAATGGTAATGAGAAGTTCAATGCTTCAATGCCCACGATGGAAGCAAATAGATCAAGAAAGCAGAGGGCATTACGGCGGCCAGAAAGGCTTCCTGATCAGTTGACAGCCTTTGCCTACATCTGAGCAGCAGGAGCAGCTTGGCCACCAGCAGGAAGGCCATGCCTGTCCTGAGCCAAATATGGGCATGCTGGCATTAAATGTGTCCACCTGCTAATCATTCCTCCTCCCTCAGTCAAAGACTGGCACATGCAACCTCAGCTACACATGTGTCTGAGCCAGCAAAGCCAACAATCAACCAACCTGTACTGTTACACATCCAAGTTACGATGGAATTGCATCTCTAAACAGGATTTAGACTAAGGTACTCTACATTACATTACATTACATATGACCTATCAGGAGGATCTGGAGTCAGAGTAGAGCAGAGTGCTGCTATTCAAAGTATTTTTCCTTCAGGGGTCACCAGACTTGAATTTGCACTCAGATACAAATACCAATTTTATTGGTCACAGTCATAGTCATACAAGTACAACACACAGGGAAATGATTTCTCTGCATTTATCCCATTCACTAAGTGAAGCAGGGGGCTGCTGCCAATGAGGCCCCCCCGGGGGCAGTGTGAGGGAACAGTACCTTGCCCAAGGGTACCTCAGCAGTGACGCTAGCAGTTGAACCCCAATCCTCTGATCGCAGGGCCAGTTCCCCAATAACTAGGCCATCCAGCTGCCCTCAGGAAATCCATGGAACCATTCATCAATTCCATGTAACTGCATGCAGTTTTTCTCAAGAAAACACTTTAGTCGTGGAAAGCTGAAGACCTGGAATTTGGCCTTTTCTTGTGCCTTGATGGAGGCCATCTTGATTTCTACAGGCCATCCTGACTCCAACTGGTTGTCCAGCCATCTTTAGCCTGCTGGGCCAGATCTGATTATGCTGCAGAACTTAGACCTTTTTCTCAATGGAGGCTGGAAGAGCCTCCAGCATCTCAAAACTGATGCTATCTGCTTGGGCCACTATTTGTTTTTCTGTATTTCCCTGCTTTGTCAGCATTCGGCCGATCCATAAAAATGATAATGTCTCTCTTCTCCAAATACATGCATTGTGACAAACACGTCCAGGAATGAAATGAAGAAGCACTGCTCTTCTCTTGTTTAAGTGGGAGATGATTACTGAAACACCCAAGCTAATTATTCTAAACGAGGCCCAAAGATCTGCTGCCCATTAAGGCTGCAAGCGGTATCCACTGTGAGGGTGTCCCTGAGAGAATAGAATCATTATGGTCGATCTCAGAAGACATCATTTGGAGATAGCAATAAAGTGACAAAAGCGTAAATTATTTAAAGCGGCGGCAAGATCTCCATATTACTGTAATGAGCACCCAACTGTTTTACTCCGGCTGATTTGTAATGACTTATTGGTCAATGAGGATTTCATTCACAGATGAATCTCTGTTCATTAAAAACCTTTAGAATTCAAACTTTATAGGCTTCAATTCATCAGGTTTTTACTGAGATTATGCTCTAAAACTCATGCTTATCTTTCATTCCTCAGGGTTGAGGATGTACGAGGCTTTACAAAAAATGGATACAAGCTGAGCTCCCGTCAACTGATGTCTTCATTTGGTTCAAAACTAAGCCGCTCTTATAGATTTATGGCTGGACACTGCATTAAGCCATAATGTAGGGTAAGACAGGTGGCTGGGCTTTGGCTACAGGTATTAAGCAACATGACTGATATAGTTACAGCTGCCAGAAGCACGCAGATAAATTATCCCTAATCCTTGAGTAAGGCACCCTCCCACACCCCCCCCCCCCCCCCCCCAACTACCTCCTGCACACACATGGTCAGCCTCTCTGAATGGTCAGACACAATATCAATCCCTTGCAGTGTTAGGTTGTTCATGTCATGCTGTTTGACTTTCTCTCTACAAAGAGTCTAAACTTTCTTTTTAAAAATGTGTCCTTCCGGAGAGCTGACAGAAAAATCCTGAAATTCTTTGCTTTCTACAATTTTTCAAAGGAGAGACTATCACATAAAGCACAAAAGTAAAAAAATATTGGTTCAAAATTGGTCTGAAATGCACATTGTCCCGTTATTTATTTTCTGTGGATGCAGAGTCTAAACGGAATATAAAAAAATAAAAAAAGTCAATTAATATCAATTAATCTCGATATTTATATATTATAAATATGAATATCAAGACCTGTAATTCATAAGAACCAGGGAAATGGCCGGGATTATGATCACAGACCCCTCACACACTGGACGCAGACTTTTTGATGTGCTGCCCAACAGACCAGGACCACCCGAAACAGGAACATTTTCTTACCCCTCGCCATCAACCTCTGAACAGTCATACTGCTACAGTACTGCAACTGCAGTTTATGTACACTATGTGTACACTACGTGATGCTCATTCTGTTCAGATGCACCTGATTTAATTGCTAAGTGACGAGGCCCAGATTAAAAAAAAAAATCAAATTATTATTAGTTCGGTTCTCAGAAAAATTCTCCGACAGATGGAAGCCACGCCTGCTGAACCACAAATTACGGGGGTGTGCTGTATATATATGTTATGGTAGATTGTTATTGTATATTATATTGTTTAGTATAGAGTTTATTGTGTTTTATACTGTTGTACTTGAAAGACACCTTCGACTAGAATCAAATTCCTTGTATGTGTTTGCTCACATATTTGGCCAATAAACGTGATTCTAATTCTGATTATTAAATTACACATAAAATATGTATTGCCTAACTAAGATGTGAAATCACTGGATTTTTATTGTCTAAGATATGGTCAGCAGTGGCTTTCTTCAATGCAGTTATAAAGGGGTGTCCAATAATGTTAACCGGGCTTGTATACTTTTGTTGCATTGAATTAACAACCATATATAAAGGGACCCTTTAGGCTTTCAGGGAAAATGGCAAAAAGTCTGAAAACTAAGAAAATAAAGCTGTAATTTAGGCTCTTTTTTGTTATAAAATATACCATGCCAGTTGTAGTGCAACACCACAGTTCTATTTTTATGTTTTATCCTGAAATACCTCGGAAGATACAGCCAGGAGATCTCTGCTTTTGTTTAGGAGATTAGGGGGTGCATTTAAGACAATAAACATTGAATTCCCTACCAACAAGAACTTGGAATCAGCAAATCACATCATAAATGGGTGGGTCCAATCCAGTCCTCTTAATACGTCCTTGACTGTGAATTCAGTGTTGTCTTTAAAAAGGTTACAGTGGATATTTTCCTAATTTTATATGCCACAATAGAGATTCAACTGTGTTATTTCAACAGTGTGTTTAAATGTTATATTGTTATATTAGGGCTAACATAGTATATCGGCTTGCAGAAACTAGCAATATCTTGGAAAAAAAATAATAATAATAATAATTATATATATATATATATATATTTTTTTTTTTTTCTCTTACATTTCTGAGATTTATTTTAATGAGCTGAACTGAAATGCCAGGACACCAGTTTGGGTCTGAGAGCAGCTCTGTTTTCCCAGTGAAGCACTGTTGAACTATCAAGTACCATCTAATCATGGAACGCAGACCTGTTTGGTCATGGTCACAAAGCCTGGTTGGCTCAGAATCAAGTTATTTCATAGACACACACTCACTTGCTCTCTGTCTCTCTCTCTCTCTCTCTCAAACACACACTCTGCTTTCCACCACCACACGCTGCACAGCGCAGAATAATCTTCTTTTTGTTCCCCCTCAGCAGTACCCAAATCCAGCATGGCGAGAAGGATGATCCTAAACACAGTGTAAGCTCTGGTGTGAAATCTATGAATGGCTTACCACTCTCTTTGTGACACCGACCAACAGCAGAGCCATTGTAAGCTTCACTACTGGAAGCACTACCACCGTAGCACTAATGAAAATAACCGTCCTTGAACATGTAACTACCACAAATGCTGTCTTTCACGGTCCCTTTGGATCAAAGTCTTTATTTTGGGGAACATGATGGTGTGATGAAACACAGCTAAAGTTAATGAATAAAATGCTCAATTTCCTCTCAGGTTTTATGTGTTTTGGGCTAAATATTAGTATGTTCCCAGATACGTGAAATGTCTTACCACAAAAAAGACCTTCAGTCTATGCCATAAATAAAGCCTCATAGTTAATGCTATCATTCGAATGAGTGCTAAGCTAACGGCGTTGCATTTTTTTGGCCATTCCAGATGTATTTATGGCCCTCCATGTTGTATTTGAAGTTTATAGATGGCATTTGAACATATATGTGAGCTTGTGTGTAGCATTTCTCCTTCAAAATCATAGATCTAAAAATCATAGCAATACTGACTATGGCTGATCAGTGTTTTGCTTCTTGCCAGTGTATTAAGAAGAGGGTTAATTATTGTATCCGTACACAGGATCCCATTCCTTGGGTAACACAGACAGAAGAATCCCGCAATTTCCAAAGTATCCATGTCTGAAACCCAGCAAGAATTTAGCTACTATGCTAGTTTTCCACTAGCAAGCCATGTCACTTTGATACTGTGGCAAATTACTTCTGTTTGTCTTGTTTTCTTCCCAGCTAGAGGCTTTATAATGCAGATGCCCTCCTGTTATTGGACGGCCACTGACCGATCAGTATAATTTATGCTGCCCGAGTACAAAGCCATTCTCTGACACTTTGAAACGGCAGGGACAAAAAACAACAGGGGGAGGGGAAAATCGCCAGTCTAATGGCAGGTGGCTTGGAAGAGGAGTGAGCTGTGACGTTCAAAGGCTTCTCTGCCTCTGCCTTTATCCACATGAGGCAGCAAGCTCATCTGAGCTCATCGCAAATTCTGGTACCGTAGCTTGGGGAGCTAAGGAGCCACCCTTTAAGGAAGAATATGAGCATTGTAAAAGGTTTCCTCGCAGATCACTTCTGCTCATTTCATCCTGTCTCCTCGATGTTCCACAACAGTTCATTAATCTCCTGGCCTCTGTTTTAGCTTTTATTTTCTGATTTTTGCCATGGCATTAAATAAGGTGACTATGTAATGAACTGGCAAACAATGACATTGCCACCCTCCTTTGCCTGCTGCGTCGCCTTCCCTGGTTTGCCCGAACAATTGAGCTTCCTTTGCTGTTCGCTGCTTCTCCTTATTTATCAGGGACTGTATTTTTGACAGCAGAAACACTAGGTTCTTTTGTTCACAGTCACTTACTGTTGCTTATAGTGCTGTCAAGCTGATACAGCTGGCTAACGCCTTTTTGCTACCTACATCACTTGCAGTCAATCAACCACAACATGTTTCTTAGTTTAGCACTGAAGATACGAGATTAATGCAGCTAATCAACAGTATAAGTCAATAGTCACCTAAACTATCTTTGAAAATATACAACCCCCAAAAGATCCAATGACCCTTATAAATGGCATTCAGCTCTTCAATAAGGTAGATATTTTTACACCTCCCAATTATTCATACTGTGTCCTAACACATATCAACAAGTGTCCCACCTGGATGCAGTTTAAGCGCATTGAGAGAACTTTTGGCGGTAACAGGAACCTCTTGTAGCTCCAACAGTTGACCACACTCAACAGGCAGAGATGCGACATTATAAGCTGGGATTCCATTATTGCATGCCATGGTTGGCTATGCCTCCCTGCTTATTATCATTCTGCACACACCTCAAGTCTGACCGGGGCCGCAAGTATATTGGCTGCGTTTATCCAATTTGCTTCGCCGTCGAAAAACAGTAGGGCCACAAGGTAATCCGCCACCGTCCATGTGTTTTGGTAATTAGTCAATTAGGCTGAAGAGAGATAGAGAGCATGCTAGAGTAAGAGAACTAGAGTGGATGAGCATGACCGCGAAAACGATAGCGAAAGAGAGTGAGAGCATGGAGGAGAAAACAAGGCAGTGTTTCATCTGCTAATTAATTTGTGATGAAGAGTGTGGGCGGGGTAGGGGTGGAGAGGTCTGAGTGAAGTACTGCGAGCCTCTTGCCTGTCAGCTCTCTGGTGTTAGCCACTAGAGCAATTTACTCACCTAGAGTGACAAAAAGCGGCCAAACACTCATCAGGAACTGCTGGCCTACAGGCAGTTTTTGCTCCACGATAGCCGTGCCCTGTCTTATCCAATAGTTACTTTGGATTACTTTTTTATGTTTAGGTTTTAAGATAACAAACAAGTCTGATTGCACATATTAGTTCATTCCCTTTCATTATTGCTGGTAATGAAATCTGAATCTCGAGTAAAAAAATGCAGCTGGATCAAGTTGAAGTACATTATGGGAAATTGATCATTAAAGTGGAGTTGGAAGTTAAAGTGGTTGGAAAAGTGATTGCTAGTAAGTAAGTGCTAGTTTGTGCTCTAGATAACGGTCCACATTTCAGTTGATACCCTTACAGATACAGAAGTATCCAGCACAGTTTTTCAGAAGAAACTCTAGAAGCTTCTGGCTAACATTTTGGCTAATGTCACCAAAACAAAAATCTGATCAAATGCAATTACTCAATGTTACTGTTGGTTTTATTCTGTATTCTTTTATATAAGAAAAGGCAGACTCTGAATGGCAGACACACTCAAATGCTGTTCATGGCCTGACAAGGAGTATGGCCATGGCTTAGTTGGGTAGTCAGTGAAATTTTGCACAGATTTAGCTTTATGGATCATCAGAGTTTTGTCGGGTTGGTGAGGAGACTGCTTTGAGGCTGCTGGTGGGTGAGACTGGCTGTAAGTGGCTGGCATATGGACAGTGTGCGAGAGGACGGGGAACAGAGTGACCTCCTGGCCCCCTGGCGTAAGGCGGCCTGGCTGGCCATGCGGCGCAGTTAAGCTTGAGGCTTACACACCCGGAGACAGACGCTATCAATCAGCAGCGCTATGCTGCTTCAAAGTGTCCACTGTCTTATGGACTCAAAGCATGTTCGAGAAGATCAAAACCAGACATTGTCTGAGCATGTACACATACATGCACATGCATGCAAACACACACATTTTTCTGCATCATCTTTAACATTCAGTTGTACACACCTCTATGTAGAAGACAAGTGTGACCATCATTTACCACAAAATGCTCTTCCACAGCATTACAACCTTTCACTCCAATGCAAAACCTGCCAAAGGGGCTTTGAGAGCCATGATGTTTGCAAACAGATAACCAAAGCAAAAGCCTAACCTTGCGGACTCCAGTGGCAAACGCTGAAATCAAAAGTTCAGTCTTACCTGGGAAAGAGAGAAAAAGAAAGAAAAATTCATTAGAGATAATGTTTCTATACCAAAATCCCTGCAAACTTTTACAGTTCAGAACACCAGAAAATGACAACATGCCTCCAGGCCACCATTTGTATTACTGCTCCCTCGCTCCTTTTCTTGATGCTGACTGGTCATGAGTGTTTGTCACTGACTTCAAAGAACATTTTAGAACATAAGGACCCTCAAATAAACAAGCTGCATTATGGGGGAGATTCTAAACACCTTTTAAGTTGAGTTCTCCATCTCTCTTCCTGAAGTTCAACTTTATTGCAGGTTTAATCTCCAGCCCACAAATCACAGACCTGACACGGATAATCAAGGGTATCTGAAAGCAATTAGACAATGTGACGAGAGTCCAACATGTATAACTGTGGTCTCTGGTTGATGAACCTCTTCCCAGATTATCCCTGACAGACTGGAGCATTAAATAAGCAAAAGGGGGCAACATATGAGATTGAGATTAGCGCTAATGAAACAGGAAAGTAGCTCTCCAGGAGGAAAGCTGTTGGTTAGGGTGAAAAGGAATTAGTAAATGAAAATAACACACCACAAGTCCTTCAAGCCTCTGGAGAGAGTGCGTCAGGATACAATTTCATTGTTCCATTGTCTTTTGTAGCTCCCTGTAGAGCTGAAACCCAGGCTATCGTGATTAGCTTCCAATATAGAGAAACATCCTCTGAACATAATTACTATGGATCTCAGCGGTGCGCCTGATCACCGAATTAGCATGATTGCGCGAGCCGTGATCAGCAAAAAGAAAAGAAAGACCAAAATCAAGCCATGTCGTTTAAGTGCAGGGCTGAGAGGTTTCATTAATATAAGGGCCATTTTCAATTAAGAACGAAGAAGTGTAAGAGAGAGTTTGGTAAGATTCCTTGTTTCACTTCTACATTATACTCAGTGTAAAATCAACAGCACCCCAAGCCAACACCTCGAATGCTTTACTATGTTGCGCAAACCTCTCTTGTCCAGTGTTTTCAGTGTAACCTGCTGAAAGATTACGCTGTCATAAGGGAACACTGTTATCATGTTGCTCATTATCAAAGTAACATCTAACGGTAACAGGACCCAATATTTTCCAGCAGAACATTGTCCAGGGCAACACCTCCTTCCCATTGTGTCTCTGAGTGCCATCCCTTTCCCAGGTAAGCAACAGACATGCACCTGACTCTCCACTTGATAAGGAAGATTAGGTGATTTTTCAGACCAGGCCACTGTCTTCCACTGCTTTCTATGGTGCTTATGTGTCAGCATGAGCAATCTGAGAGGTCTGCCGCTACACTGTCCCACACATAGTGTTGTGTTCTGAACCCATTCTGTAGATTGCACTACAGCAGGTCTTCTGTGTTATTGGACAAGACAGGCTAGCCTTTGCTCCCACCACTTCCGGTGAGCTTTGGGTGCCCAAGATTCTGTCATCAGATCAATGGTTACCCTTCCTTAGACCATTTTTAGAGGTACTGACCACTACATGTAATCAAAGTTTCTTCCTTGTCAAATTGTCTCAGATTTTTCCTGCTTCCAACAAACCAACTTCTAGAAATCACTGTTCATTCTCTGCCTAATATCCCACACCTCGACAGGTTCCACAGTAACGAGAACATCACTGTTCACCCTGGTTTTAATGTTGTGGCTGATCTGTTAATAGTGTCAGGGTGTATCTATGTGTAACAATAATGGGCCAAAAAGCTGCAGAAGCATGGACAAATAGAAACTGGCTGCTACACTGGAGTTATTTCGGAAAGCTGCTGGCAAACTTCCTAATTAACTGTGCTTGTTACCCCAGCTTTCACAATAAACCCACAGCACCATTGTCTACTGTCCCTCAGCTCCAGCGCTGGACTTGGAGCAATTAAACTGACACTTTCAGAGTGGCTCATGACTTCACAGCTAATCGTCTAAGGCTCCTCTGAGAGCTCCTTTATTCCAATCATATCTGAAAATTCCAGCACAAGTAACCGGATAGTAATGTTTATTTTTAACAGTCCTGACTTCAGATTGACACCACCACTACTTGCCACACTGTGCTGTCTCACCCACCTAATCCATGGACAGTTGTCCGATGGTCAGAAAACTGACTAATGATCACTGGGGCAGAAGTCTGTTTTTTTGTAAAACTAATACCTGGAATAAAGTGGATGCAGATGGAATATACAGCAGTCTTTGTCAAATTAGATGTTTTGTTGATTTTGTAAGAGAAAATAAAGAGAACATACACACATTTCGGGCTCAGTGTATTTATTTGGACATATTGGTTAAAAAAAGGTAATAAAACAGAATATCCCGATGTGGCATGAATTTTGTATGGGCCAGTAAAGGACCAGGGGTATCAAGACGTTTGCCCAGGCCAGGAATGTGTTCCCTGTAGAGGCTTTTGCTCAGACGAGGAGTGTGTTCTCTGTATAGTAAAAAAAATAATAATTTCAGGATAGCACACAACAGTGTGTACTAGGGATGAGCCGGATACTCGGCTGAAAGTTACGGATAAAGCACTTTTGACGAGTACGAGTATCATACGAGTAATACGAGTCAATATCTGTGCTCAGATTTAATTAAAATTCTCATTGGGTATCTGACTGTGTCTGTGTTCTGTGTGGCGTCTGTCAGCGCGCGGTCAGCACGTGTGTGTCAGCGCGTGTGTGTAGCGCTTTAAGTAGCCGTGTAGAACACGTAGCGTTAGTTTCGTTTTTCGAGCCAGCGCATGTCGAGATAAATGTATCTCTCTCCCTCTCTCTCTCCCTTTCTCTCTTTCCCTCTCTCTCTCTCTCCCTCTCTCTCTCTCTCTCTCTCT
>JBBMFX010000080.1:23108080-23118652 GCA_037832545.1 Rhabdalestes septentrionalis | reverse complement strand
TGGGTGGCACCTCGGACGTTGGAACTGTTGCTGCCGGACCGAGATAGGCAGCTAACGTTAGTTAGCTCCCCCGCTCAAAAATGCACAAAAATATCTTGACCTCTGCTTATCCTTTAGACAGGCTGTTTCTGTTACATTGCGTTTAAGACTGTTGTATGTAAATGAACTCTTTTCTGATTGGCTACTTGTATTACAGCTCATTCAGAAGGCAGCACAGGTTATAGATACTTATTGCATTTCAGTGTGAATGGGAGGGGCTTAATTTCTGTTGGTTGAATTAAGAGATACAGGAATGTGGAAAGATGTATTGGGAAGAATTCTTCAGATTGCCCCTTACTTCCAGTTAAAGGAAAACTTAACGCTTCAGAGGAACAAGACATTTGGGACAACGCCCTGCTTCCAACTTTGTGGACCCAGTTTGGGGAAGATCCTTTTCTATTCCAGCATGACTGTGTCCCAGTGCACAAAGCAGCTCCCTAAAGACATGGATGAATATGTTTAGGTGTGGAAGAACTTGACTGGCCACACAGAGCCCTGACCTCAAGCCCATCCAACACCTTTGATATGAACTGGAACGGAGATTGTGAGCCACGCAATCACTACGTAGCAGTGGCCTCTCAGGACTGGTGCAAAAGTTCTGTTTTGAATTTACATTTACAAACTTTTCCTAACTTTGAGGATGTAACAAACCTGTTTGAGCCCAGATGAAAACCTGGCCCCCTGGAGCCCTTTCTGCTCTTTAGGACTGTTTTGAGCGCACTGACTGGGACTCTACCAACCTGGAGGAGTACATGGAGGAGGTAACTGGTTATATCAGCAAATACATCAATGACACCTTGAATATCACCACCACATGCCCCATTCAGAAGCCACAGATGACTTTGTAGGTGTGTGTACTGCTGAGAACATTGCCTTGAAATCAAAGGCTGCCCTGAGAAAACCAAGAGCCAAGACCAGGGCATTCAGACCATCACCAACTACATTGCATCTCTAACTGTGACAGTGGGGCCTCCTTTCAGATGTGTTGAATCAACTCTAGGTGCAAAATCGCATGGTATCAAGGAAGACCTCCCCCTCCCTCAATGGCCAAGTTCTTTGCCTGACTATCTCTGATTAGAGGAAACTCTGTTTAGAGTCAAGTTCTATCTGGACAAGTCTCCATTCCTGGTCATGTGTTCAGAGGAGGTGCAGCCCAGCTGGCAGATGTCCTGCTGCTGCTGCAGTTGTGAAATATATATTAATTGTCTAAAACCTTCATTCAGCATTTTTGCATACTTAACTCTCTGCTGCTAGAATACAGTATGAGTCATAATACTGTATTTATTTCAACAAGTACTGTAGCTGTCAACTGCACTAAATGTTGTCCTCTTGTTTTCTTGTTCTTGTGTTTTCCCAGCTCTCTCAATCTGTTGCACTCTGTATATTTTATCCCATCTGCACTTGTAGTTTTATGATGTTCTTCTTCTTGTGGTGGACCATGATCCTCGAGGTGTGTTGTTTTGTTTTACTGTATACTGTGTATATGGTTGAAATGGCAATAAACTGTTTGACTTGAGGCTGTTTTTGCAATGTGGTTTCCGTATATAGGCCATATAGATGGGGCAGTGAAAGTACATTTAGAAATGTTTACATTTTACCCACTTTAAGCCTTTTTAATTCCAGAAAAGTGATGTCATGGTGCCTTTACTGTATTGCTAGAGATGATCATTTGCCCACATTATACAGCCTTAGGACAGACCCCAACCTTGAACAGAACAGGATTTGTGCCCTTAGGATTTTGACACTGTTTTATAAAGTTGAAATGGTTACTTTACTGCAAACCATAAAGAAATACAATGCTTGTTTTTGTCAGGTTAGCAGCAGCATCTACACACTGACTGGAACAGGGTCTGGTTATCGCAGTATTTATATGCAGATCAGAATCCAAAACTGGACACTGGAATCGTTGTCCTTGATATCCACTAATTTGCCTCATCAAAATGTTCTTTCACCTCTATTTCTTAAGGGGAAAGGACAGCTTTCCATGTTTTGCCAGATGTTTTAGAGTGAAAGCATGTTCCCTCTGTACTAGATGGATAACACCATCTTGGGTTGGGGTTGGTTGACTCACTAATTTAATTTGTTGTTTTATTCTTTACAATTTTGCAACACATGGCAGCAAGTTCTCCCATAATGCATGGCAAATTCACTTCCTGTTTGTAGCTGAGATCTTAAGCTGATGGTTCATTAAGCATGGGCTTATTCCAATGTATGATACATGGGATATAGGGCAGTTTACTCTCTAGCACCCCCAGGTTTGTTGTTTTGAGCCACTTAGTACGATATCTCAATATCAAGGCACAGAAAAGAAAAAAAAGTAAAGGTAAATTAATAAAAATAAAAATTTAATGTATGATTTATCTCTTTCATGTTAATATATACCTTAGGGGTATTCTTTGTTTAAGAATTGTGCCACAGATTGCACCCCTTAGTGCTAATTTGATGCTCACAATGCAGTATGGATCGATAAGTAATGTTCCTTAATTAATACACTTGTACATGAAAAACTAAGAATTAAATTCAGGTTTCAGAGCAGATGCCGCCTTTTCTCATTTGTCTTTGAAGAGATCCGGATCCGCAGCAAGCCAGCAAATGCAGCGAGAGGAATCTCCTCAGACAAAATGAATACAATAGCTTGAAAGTAACTGACCATCTGGAAAAAGTGAAATCTATATCTTTCTTGTTGGCAATAGTTAGGAGGGATCACAAAGAGGATGAATTGTAATAGTCCTGCTGATCATATTATGGGAGGAAAAAAAGAACAGGTAAGAAAAACAAATCATATTTGATGTAGGAAAAACAAATGCAATTGACACCATTGTCCAAATCAACTTAAAATCATTAGTTACAGGGACAGTCCCCCTGGAGCAATTGAAGGTTAATTGTCTTGCTCAAGGACACACTTGTAGAAAGTGGGGTCCAATCTGCAGCTTTGTGGTCATCAGGTTGTTTTACCACTTAAGCTACTACCACTCCTTGGAGACAGAATATTGAGAAATCCCTGGTAATCATCATGAGACATCAGAGATACTCCTGTAGTGCTCTCGGGATTTTGCCCAGCACTAAAATGGAGACATAGATGCTTGTTAAGTGAAGATTTTTTGTCCAGAGCATTAAACCCTAGAAGTATGCAGCTGAGACCCCACCCATGTATATTTATTCAGAACTGATCTTTTGCTGGAGTGCTTGACAGGACAGTGATTAAAGTAATTCTGACTATCCACCTTTGGTGAAGTAGAAGTTTATATAGAGAAAGCCTGAAAAATAATTCCATTCATACAGAATTGAGGGTAGATTTGTAGGGGTGGTCTCAACCAAATTTATAGCCTAGGATTGGTTAATAGCAAGTAGCTATTTACTTTTAAATACTTGCAGTAGGGTTGGTGATACTAATCGGTTTATTTTTACAATGTTCTCAGGCTTAAAATTTCCAACGTGGTTTTAGTGAACAGACTCCCCTAATTCTTCATCTCTGGTTTACACCTCTAACATTGATAGTCTAGAACAGCTGAAGTACACCCTGGTCTGCACATTTTGTCTAGGCTGAAGATGGATAAAGTGGCTTAAAAAACTCTTATATACATATTTACATGTATCACCTTGAAAGGCTCTTATATTCATCTAAAATTAAGTTTGAAGTACCTGTTGCTCTCCACAACACTCATTTGCAATATCAAATCCATATACTGTGTTGAGGCACCAGAAAGGAGTACAAAATAGCTCTCTGCTGTGTCTGTTTTAGCGGCTAAGCTGACATCCAGGGTCAGGACATGACCCAAAGTGATTGAACTGGTGACAGCGCTGCTCTACAAACCATTCAGCTCCAGGCAGGCATTCACTTGCCCTCACCTCACACTGGCCTGATCTTCATTTCCTCACAATTCATTCTCTCTAAAGCTCACACTCCAAAGCTCACTATCTAAATGAGCAGCAATTACTCAAGCAATCAAGCCAAATTTCATCTCTATAAATATTTCACCATGTGGTTATTAATGGTACAGTGACTGGAATAACAAACAGCTGGCCGAGTCTGTCTGGAAATAAAGTGCATCAAAAGCCTGTCTCAATCCATGTGCTCTTGATGAGTATCCACATGTGATCCGTCTACTAAATGTACATCCCCCTTTTCATCTCTGTGGAGAAATGGCAAGAGTGAACGATTTCACACTGAAAATGTCACATTTAAAACATTCCATCAAATATGACATTAAATAGAGTACCATATAACAATGCCTGTTGATGAGGAAGGGATTTGTGAAACAAGCATGTAAGGCACAGTGCTACATTCCTAATAGGAGAAAACGTTATATCCATGTATTATCAACACATTCTTGGAACAGGTTTTAATCCGACAAACACACAATAATTAGGAACCACTAATTCATTCTCTTCATTAATGAAGAGATGTTCAAATTCGTTCTAGCCTGTTTGAAAGAAAGTAGATTAGGTTTGGTCAGAAAATGTTCAATCGTAGAATTTGTAACACAGAGACAAAACTGTACTTGCATTATTTCTCATCCTGGGGAAGGAAACAGCAGCACATTACACACAAATCAGTACTAGCAGTAAAGAATGGATTAGGGATCTTTGAGCCATTGTGGAGCCAACCCAACCCACACCATTTATAACATAGTCTGAATGTGGCTTTGTTGCTTTTTGACTTCTCCCCATCAGGAAAACGTTCTAATAAACTGATCTGAAAGTGCCTGACTCAGGTCAACCTGCTGGACGCTCACATTACAGGCCTACACACAGAAAACTGGTGAGGATCTTCAGCTATATCAGGGTATATATCAATTAAGACCTAACCTGAACAAATTACATTTAATCTCAGACAAAAAAGGCCAGACAATCAGTGTTCCATCTAAGACTACAGAGGAAATTCAGGGTCCCCCAGTGATTCTATAAGTGTTATATAACAGGGCCATAGAACGCATACTGACCCTGTTATGTACACTGTTTTGTCCAGGACTGCGACTTCTACACCAATTGATGTTGTACCAAAGGTGCTATCACTGTCACAAGGATTAGGTGATAGCATGATGGATGAATCCAGGCGCGGACAGAAGCGAGAGGGTCGGTAGAATCACGTGTGGGATCTGTGAGAACGTCATAATACAGAGTTAGGATTCCCACTGGAATCAACGTTCACATTCATACACACAAGGTGCATCAGGGCTCTATATTAGGCCTTGTTCCGTTGCATTCTCTCTCTCTTCAACCAGACTGTAAAACTCTGTGTCACCTAATCAGGCAGTGAGGTCCCAAGGAGAAGAGGGTTAAGGACCTTTCCTCTCTGCCTAACATCCCCCTCAAGCCTCCCTGTCATGCTTCTTCCTGTCCAATGCCTGTAGGTCACTGTGTGTTAATTCCAGGCAGACCCCTTCCTCAAGGTTTTAGCTATGATTTATAGCTTTATGTTAATCATGGATTAAAATGGAATTACCTGGCCTTTGGGAAGCAAGAAGAGATGGCGTGTTTGGGGGAGAAGCTCCACAAGATTTGTCAGAATTTTACATAACGCGTCAATGGAAATTCATACACAACTCAAAGGGTCAAAGGGAATCACACAGTTTTGCATTGACATTTGGCAAAACAGGGTGTGTGAATATATTCAGTTGCAACTCTTCTTCTGCACTACTGCCATCATAATTAATCATTTCAATGGTCCCTACTCAGTGTTGTGCCAGTTTACACTGACTAGTTCAAAATACAGTTCAAAATACAGTTCAATAAAATAAAATGAATTAGTTCACATTCGTAGTTCATTATTTTAAATTTAGAACTAAGTTCCCCTCTCAGAAAATGAAAAAATTAACTAATTCCAGTTGGTTTTTGTTTGCTTGTTTGTTTGTTTTTTCGTTTTCAATACAACTTCCTTCTTTCTGAACCTTCTTCAACCTTCTTCTCAATCACAGAAATAAATGACATTAAAAACCAATGTTGAGTTTGAGAATAGATCTTACCCATTAAACAACATCATGTTATGGTGAAAGTGGAAAAAATGCAGCGATACTGTTTATGGAATATTTATTCAGAAACATTAACACAAAGACGTCTTTTAAAGTGCTCAGAAAACTAAGAATAAACTAACAGCTGTTGTCTTTTTTTAAACCTTTTCAACTAGTGAAAATGTACAGCTCTAAAAAGCAAACATCCAGTATTTAGCTGTACTAAACATAAATATCTTCCTTTTACAAGCTTATTTTCCATGTGTATTTCTATCGAAGTGTCTGAACTTGAAGCTCCAGCCATGCTCTTGTTCTAGCCTGCTGGTGGTGTGTCATGCTCTAAGAGCCGATGCTTTGTAGTGAATCCGGAGAGCCGACTCCCATCGACTGCTCAGCCCTCACTCTCAGCTCCTCAGGTCTGTACACAGCAGAACTTGAATTTGTTTGGCTGCAAATCACATGTGAGGTTATAGAATCATACCATTATGTAAAAAAGAGAGGACGACAGACAGGTGGAGCATATACTAACCAAGAGGAGAAACCACATCAGCCCATCCAAGCTGAGGCATATAAACACACAAAGTTTATCAACACACAAAGTATTCATAATTGCCACATTAGGCTAAAATATGAGGCTACAGATGATAACAAACTAAGAGCCATTTGGGAGCCAAAAGAACCAGCTCTCATTTGGAGCCATGCCACAAGAGCCGACTCTCTGAAAAGAGCCGAACTTTCCATCACTATAGCCTGCAAATGTAAAACGTGAACTGTGTTCAGTCTCACAAGAGTTGACTTGTTCAGTTCAGCTTTCACAAAAAATATGAATATGTCCAGTGAACGCCGTATATTGAATGTATTCTTGCACAACACTGCCTGTGCTGGAGTATATTGCTTGGAAAATTATTGAAGTATTTATTTTTTCAGCAGCCAAAACTGTGTGGAATATCTCAAAACCTGTTGAGAAAGCATCCCAGGAATGTGCAGAGGTGCACCAAGGAACTTTGACAAGACTACTTTGAAGTATATATAAAATATAATGTGTATTTTCATTCTTTAATGCTTTACTTTTACAAATAGATGCATTCAAACCTTTGACCAGCACTGAATTTATGTGTCTTTTGTCTTGTTCAAATTCAGCTGATGCCGACTCAAATGTTAATGATGCACTTTAGTGAGGGAAAAGCTTTCAATGCATAAGCGAGAATAGGCAGCTTTGCAAATCCTTCACCTGACGCCTTGTGATTTAAACCCAGAGCAGTGGCAGAAACACACCTTTTCCAGAATGAAGGAGGACGAGCAACATTATCCTTCACATTGAATATCCTCCTCTGCTTCACGAGGTTTGCTGACAGGCTATTAGTTCTGAGCGGAAGAGGCTGAAAATCACCTCCAAAAAGAAAAAAAAACCCTGTTTTTGCGGCATGCAAATGCATGGGAAAGAAACATGACGGACAAAAGTGGAGTCAGGCAGATTGTGTTGAAGCACACCCTGTCCAAAACCTTTTCACTGCTGCAGACAAATGCGTAAATTAATCAATAGAACAGATGTCTGGTAGAGGCAGCCAAGGATCTGTCATACATCATCTTACTGCTTTCATAGCTACTGTTACACTGCCACCCTGCCACCTACACACACAAACACATTCACAGAGAGAGGATGCAGTGCTACCTTCCATGCTGAATGTATGAGGAATCCATGCTGAATTTGTTTTCTAGCATGCTAAAGGAAAATTACCCAATCAGCATTAGTCATATCCTTCGTAATTATTCCCAACTACAGGAATGAGATCAGCTGCGGAAAACCTGACTTCATGTGAGTTTGGACCAGAGCTCCAAATCCAAGAAGTCCAAATTCATTACTACTCGAGTCGTTGTCAAGATCGTGTCCAAGGAAATTCAATTCCAAATCCAGTTCAAGTCCAAATATACCTGAATCCAATCAAGGGGTTCGTATCCAAGGTGAAACCAAGTCCAAAGAAGTTCAATTGAAGACCAAACCCAAATGAAAGAGAGACAGAATTAAACTCATTTCAGAAATGATAGCATCTTAGATCTAGCATGACATTTTGTCCATGATCTCCTCATTGGAAAATGAAAGAAGACTCATAAAGCACAAATGCTGTTCCATCCACAAGTGTTTCCCTTGTTTCTTCTCCAGCTCCACATGGATCTCCGCCAATACAATTACAAAGGAGGAAAGAGGGGTCTCTCGTGAGCATCATTGAAAGTGCATTTAAAACAGATTACTTCTGGGGCCCAGGAAGTGGATCAATAGAGATGCTGATTACAATAAGCCTACAGCTGCCTGACTTAAGTAATATTATCCTCTGTGTCTTCTTTGGAAACAATGAGAAATCCATAGAAAGCTTAGCCCATTAATACTCTCAGGCCTTCAGTGATAAAGCTATAAAGGCCGCAGTAAATGGAAATGGTTAATGATCCATTTTCTAGCATACTTATTTAAAACTGAAGAAATGAAATTGGAATGGCGAAAATCAGCTTTAGCTTGTTTTTTTTTATGTAAGGCTTTAAATGAGCTGCTGTATTGTTCGCACAGTTCACCCATCACACAACAAAGCAAATATTGTTAATTACTTTAGCCCTTTCAATATAATATACATTTTGCAGTAACTACTCTGTAAATATTAATTAACGAGTACAAATGAATCTGAAACTAGTAGAAATTATTAAGTAACTATTATAACTTATTCAGTAAGTAATGACTGAAAACACTATTCATTATTCAGTAATTACTCAGTAATTACTGTAAATATTTAGTAACTGACTACAAATCTCCAGTAATCAATACTAAAATATATATAGCTGTAATTCTGAAACCAATTGCAGTCTTTAATAGCTTGTTAACATTATCCACTAACTAATATAAATATTCAGCTACTAGCAATATTCCGGATCCACAATAAATATTCCATAACTTTAATTTAGTAATGTGCCATCCACAGGTTGAATTTTGTATTGGAATTTTATTTTGAAGGTTGTGTATGTACGTGTCTAAAGTCACTGTCAGCTGTCTTGTATCTAGTTTAATTGATTGGGTTTTAGGATTGGTTGATGTCTTTCTCTAGGAGTGGTTGATGTTTATGTTTTTTGAATTTTCGTCCGAGGGGCAGATCAGCCCTCATGAACACCCTGAGTGTTTCCAGCACATGACCCCTCCTTATGTGTCAGCGGTTTGGTGTTTTTCAGTTAGGCCCTCGTGTCTTTTTGTTTTGTTCCGGTAGTGTCTTTTGTATGAAAAACCATCAATGGAACCTGCATTTGTGCCTTGCCTTACTCTCCCTGAGCACTAGACATTACAGATTAAAACCAACCAAATCTGTGATTTACTACAAAAATTAATGAATACATTTTTATGTACTTCTGTTACATTATGAAAGATAACAATATTATTGTGCTAATTGATTATAATTATTTTCGAAATTATAAAGAAATGACTTTCCTATTTTCAGTGTAATTGAACGTCTAGAATTATCTAGACTTTATCTAGAAAAATGACCCTCTTTCAGCTACATGGTCTTCTGCAACTCAATGTAGAAAAAAACCATAGGTGATTTCACAGGTGACAATGAAAGAAGATTTACCTTCAGTAATTTCGCCCGTGTAGCGTCAAGGGAGTGCTCAAGCGCGGAGAGAAGCAAGAGAGCAGGTGAATCACGCAGTTGTTCTATGAATGCTCTAAACAGAGATAAGTTCCCACCAGGAACTAACATTCACAAACATGCACAACCAGATAGGGAGATTACTCACAGATAGATGAGTCCTTCAGGTTGGAAGGAGGAAGCTCCCACTTCCTGTTTATATACTGTGACACACTCGTTCCCCTTGACCTTGACGTGTCACATGGTTGTGCATGTGACAGGTGAAAAGTACTACAGAACCTATCCATTGAACACCTAACAGTATCCGTTTGAACGTGTTCAATATGTATCATGTATCATACTTATTCATACTATTTTTTTTAAAATCTCCAAATGTGAAAGAAATTAGGAAATTTTACATTATAGTTAAGAAAAATGTAAAGAATGCTTTTACAAAACTAGGATGTTAAAAAAGCTGTACATTTTCATTCAGTTTAAATCCGAGCATCATTCCACTTACAAGAAATATTACATTAGCTCTTACCACAGAATTTCTCCAGTCGTTTGAAACTGTCTATTAAATCTTGTTGCCATTCAACACTGGAATAAAAGGCTTGACAGACAGTGGTGTGTCTTACAATGTCGAGGCTCTGGGGTTAAAAGATTCACATCAGAAACTGACTGATTTGTTCTGACTAGAGGCAATATCACCAGGATATCCAGACTGAGGGGAGGTGATGAATGGCTGCAATAACATACAGGACTAAGGAGGAATGATTTGTTCTAAAATGCGTTTTAGGCATATTAGGTAAGCTGAGATATCTTTTGAAACAATCTCTGTGAGACCTCCAAATATCTTGCAGCAAAATAGTTGTACGTTTGTTACATGGATCAAAAGCAATGGTCCTGGAGATTGCCCTTCTTGAGAAGTCTGCTTCCAGGCAAAATTCACAACACTGCTTTGGCCAATGAACTTTTGA
>JBBMFX010000080.1:23085134-23100702 GCA_037832545.1 Rhabdalestes septentrionalis | reverse complement strand
TACAAAACATATAACCAGCATTGTTTAAATGTCAGAAATCTGTTTTCCAAATGTAATTATCTCTCATTTTAGCTTATCTGACAGTGTTATATTACCTAATAAAAATGTAAGGCTACTTTACGTTAAAACGTGATCCAGATGGCATGTCTTGAAAATCCAAGAAAATATAAAAATATGTTGGACATATTCTTTATTTATTCAAACTTTATTAATGTTTTAGATAACACGTTTAAAAAGATCTCATTACGGATTTAGGTTTTGCCATGTCTACCCTACAGTGGACTAGAATGCAGGAAATTGCATCTAAGAAATCCAACATTTTCTGGGGGAGGACCCCCAGACCCCCCTCTGGGCTAAGCCCCAGATGCCCACTATGTCTGACTCCGCCTCTGGCCTGAACCCTGTGAAAACCAGCCGAGATACAGAGCTACATGCTGCGTGCACCCAAGAGCACAAAAAGCAACACACTTTCAATATAAAACATGCCCAGCCCTGGTTGTATAGCTTTCTTATCTTATCTTATCCATACCATGAATGATATATGTTGCATTTTGTTCTCCTTTGTAAATGTGGGGGCCGGTTACATTAGCTCGACGCTAACAGACGCAAACCAAATTATTTACAGACCAGACGAGATTGGATTTTCACCTCATTACCTTCATTATCATTACTGTCATCAGTCACCACAACATTAATGGCCCTGGTCTGTTTGCACACATCAGTCTTTGGAACTCAAGATTGTAAATTGCCAGCCATTGTCAACCAAGCAACTTCATACAGACTAATAAATGACATCATCCCTCAGCCACATACGGTGGATCATCAGTTGTTGGGTGGGGTTCCAAGGCATGTGCTGCTTCAGCTCTGACTGGCCTAGCTGTCATTCATTATATTCACATTATATCCTGTAATAAGACAGAGAATATCTTTTATTAACAGTACAAAAAATGTATGTTTACATGGTTATCCTTGACACATGTAGTACAGTTAATAGCATGAACTGTGAATAAGTGACATGATTAATCTACCTAATCCCACCTGTCATGGTTTGGGGCTAATATTTTGCCTGTAAAAGCCTTAAAGGTCTGTTAATGTGTTGTACATTGATTTCATAGGACTTGATTTTTAAGTGTTATTTGTAACTGCTCATAAGATTCTTCCTTGAAGCACATACCCAAAACTGATAATACACTCACACACATCTAGATAATGGAACTATGGATGGATAGAATTGCAGCTCTGTCAAATGATACATTGTGGGACAATGAAAAGTATAAGTACGGTTATATCATTAAAGCACAGCATCTGTTCTGGTCATGGTTCTGAGAAACGAATAGAAAAATGGTGAGTGACTCACATCCGAAACTGGAAGAACTAAATATAATTGCGTTGGAATTCATAGACCAGCCTCACAGAGTTGGGTTTTTCTTACTCTGAACATAGAACTGAATGGACCAGATATGAGAGAGACCTGCCATTGTCAGTGCCAACTGGACCAAAGAGCCATCTGAAGATTTCATTAATATAGGTGACCCAGATCAAAATTTTTAGTCACCTGAGGACCTGAAAGTAAAATACACACACACAGGCACATTTTTGGAGACAGACAGATTAATAAGGTAGAGGGATAAAGTTAAAGGACACTGTGCTTATGGGAAGCACACACATACAGACAGGCACAAATACACATAGACACACTACAGTGTTACCTTATAAAATCTCAAATCAGAGCATTAGCTCTCTTCTTTCCCAGCTCTCGCCCTCGTCCCCCTCTGCACAATCTAGCATTGCACAGTTTCACCTTGCCAGGAGCCACAGCAGTTCATTACAGAGTGCGGTGTTTAAGGCAAGCCCAGGGGAGTCCAGAGCCAGACATGTAATCTACAGCCACAGCCAGGTGGCCACGAGACTCATCTGGAAGTGTTGAAGAAGTGTTAACATATTATTCTACATGACATCATTAATATATTTACCCTACCAAAGTCCTCTTTATCGAAGCCTTTATTAAAATACAGATATAATACAAAAACATTTGAGGCAGGCAGCGTGGTAATATAAGTAGGCTAAATGTGTATTATAAACAAATAGTGTCCAATATGGTTATCAGCCTAAGACACTGTCCATTTAAAGACTTTGTCCAATTTTAGAGGATCAAAAATATACTAAGAAGTGCAAGAAGAAACAGAAAGAGGGGATAGCATTGAAATAAATGGTAGGATGCATGTACTGTGCAATTTTTTTGGAGGAAAAACCCCTTAATTATACAAAGGAGCTAATCAGAGCCTCTGGATGTCACTTGTCAACTGTAAGTTGGAAAACTCTCATGCTGAGCAACTGTTTCAAACCGGGATATGAGTTTGAAGAACTTTTTAGCTCCCCTATTGACACTTTATTCACACTTTGCCAGTACATGGGTTCTTCTTTTGAAAAGTTTTCTTCTCGCTCACACATCTCATTTACCGAAATGGGCAGGGGTGTACAAACTGGGCAGGGGGGTAAAAACTTTTTGCAAAGAGGGCCAAATTTGATAAAGTGAAGATGCCTAGGGGCAAATAGTTCTTTCTGACATTTTTAAACAAAAGAATGTACATGAAAATACACACTTGTATAAAATAATTTTCATTTTCACAATTACCTTTAGTTTTGAAATGGCAATGTAACCAAATATAAGCCACTCAGACAGGCATGAACAACTCTAAAAACACAATTCTGCCTGTCATTCATATTTGTAGAGTCATATAACACTGAAAACACTGTATAGAATACTTAAAACAGGAGTTAAAAGTAATGCATAGAGGTCTGTTATCATTAAAGTTGAAAACAAGCTAATTTTGCTCTTGTCTTTTACAAGATCTTTCAGAAACCAATAGTTTGTGTCACATCTACAGGTACATAACATTAACAGTTATTACGCAATCTTATTTAAGAGTTTAATAAAATAAATGCCAATGTTTATCTTTTTCTTTGCAGTCGCCATGGCAGAAATGAGTGGAGGGTTTGTAGCACGGGTGCAGAGCCAGACAGCATTAGAATGGTCCTGCCACCCTGTGGTGAAAGGAGGAATTACATTTGAAACGTTTTATGATTTAATTAGTCTGACAGAGCTAGCGAGCCATAAATAACACATTATAAGAGCGAAGCAGTGGGCCATGATTGGCCCGCGGGACGGACTTTGGACGTGTCTGCTTTTAAAAGTCTAAAGTTTTTCAATTATGTCCCACAAAGCCTTTTCGCTCGTGATAAATATAGAAATGTTAAGTGAAATGATAAATACTGAGTCATGTAGAACATGCAGATGACTAGTATTAATTCTGGATAGGTCAGAAATAAAGGATAACAGTTCTTTAGATAATAAGGCATCTGTTCTACTTACCATGGCTTCTTTCATGTTGACCCAACTTAGTTTAGCTACATGTGACACCTCACACATCTCCTCTATCTTCAGTTTAGGAGAGGGGTCAAATTTCCCTCTTATCTCCAAACTCTTGGGATTAATTGGTGTCTGATATTGTACATTCTGCAAGCAAAGCTGAGGTGAGAGCTCTAATCAGATATTCAGTTCTTAAATTTGAACAGTCAGTCTTTGGGCGCAGGTTTTAGTGAAGGATGGGCCTGGACAAGGGGGTGATCCATAATAATGTCCCTCAGCCAGATAGCTCACAGAGAACATGGTAAAAAGACATAGGTGAAAATAATTTTGGCCTCCTCAAGTGGCTAATTCACGGATATGGACGTGCCTACTCTGGTCCATAATGGGATAGGAAGGGTTAGGGTAAGGGTCAACAAGATATTATATCTTTTTTTATCAAATTAAATCTTTTAGCAGTCATGTTTCAGTCAGCGGCTGGTTCTTTCTTTATTTCCTACATTGTTGTAAGCCCTGTTTCCCATTAATACCCTCCCATAGAGCCACACTTCTAGTTTGTAGACTTCAGGAATTCATGGATCTTTTCTCACTCTGAAACTTGGAGGGTTTTTTATTCACTCTCATTGTCTCTTGCCCAGACGCCAGCTCAGTAAATCACACTGCCTTCATGTCCCCTTTGCCATAAATTGAAGGCTTCTTTCTTTCTCTTGTCAAAGGTCAGTCTTACATTACGAGCTTGTGGAGAAATGAATCACCTCGGCTGGTCACTAGGAACATAAAGCAATGGAGATGATGAGCTATCAGAGCCTCCTTCTGAAGAGCTGGCTGGCTAAGGACACAGACCCACTCATCATACCAGGAAAGATGTTAAATATGAGGAAACTGACGGTGTCTCTGCAATGACATTGTGTGGGATGGTTCCAGGCTTCCACAGACATTGCTGGTCCTGTGGAAGCCGGATGACACCAGCTTGCATGCCCAGTTGGCCTAACACACACTCCACATCTCTCTCTCTGAATTCCCTCGATCTCACAGCTGCCACTTTCAAACAGCCCCTCATTTATTACAGGTCACGGACGCTAAAGCAGCAGTTTAGAAGGACAAAGAGGCCCACAGTTGCTCTGTCGTCAACAACAAGCGGCGGCACTAGAAGCCATGGCACCCGGCGGTGAGGTCTAATTTTCTGCCTAGCTGCACCACATGAACTCGGATTTAGCCTCAGTGCAAACGGCTTTGTTACAAATCGTCACTTGAAGACACTTTGGCACAAACATTGAAAATATATAGATATATAATGAAAAAAATACAAAATGTCTTCATTTATTACGTATCATAGCTGATATCATTTTTTTAAATAATATTTTCAAAAATCGAATTGTCTATTTACAATTTGTTTTCTTGTTCGTATAGATCTTATTGGTACATATTAATATAGTATATGTTAAAATGTTAAAATATTTTTATTTTAACATTCAAAACTGTTAAGAATTTTGTAAGTAAATATAACAAAAAAATCTATAGTAAATTCATAGATATTTGTTATTTAAAATTATTTTCAATGTATATGAACCGTTTTGGTGTATTCAGTTACTATATATATATATAGTACATTAGAGATGCACCGAAATGATTTTTTTTTTTTTTTACCAAAACCGAAAAAGAGAGTATAACTGTATATGTGAAGTATGGTCATTTACATACAATATTATTCTCACTTATGTGAAGTCACACATAGATTTATAGTCTGTTACATAAACTACAATTTTTTGATATAATATTTGTATGATAGTTTAACATGTGCAAAAGAATACACTTCTTTCTTTTAAAGAGAAAGTGTGGTATTTATAAAATAAAGTAGCAAATGAAAGCACGTGGTATGTGTTTTTAATAAACTGGCTGGTGAATGAAAGCACAAGGTAGGTGTTTCTAATAAAATGGGCGGCGACTTTCCTAGACACCAATGCCATGAATTAGTTCCTGAAACCTGAGAATCTCATTAATATTTGGGTTGCATTCTAAAGGTCTAAATGCACTGACATGAACATCTGCACACATATACTGAAGCTCATTATGCTTGGAAGAATTCACAGATTATGGACTATTGCTGGTGTTTTTATTTTTCTAACAATAATAATCTACTGGGACAAGACGTTATGAATATATGCATTGCAAGAAAAAGAATGCATGACTTACAGTGGGCATGAGGTTCTAAGCTGGTATCTGATGAAGTCATCCTAGCCATCTTACCATTTTGGGAATAATATTGTGTCACTCACAGCAGGATCCCCAGTTATTGCTCTTCTGGCAAAACACACACTTCCCCTACTGTGTTCTGCAAATAGAAACGTGTAATCATATCTGAAATGATGCAGTAACATTTGTATAGTGAATATTTTACTTTGTAGCATTCAAGGACATTGCCTTAGAAAAAAAACATTCTGGATTTGCAAAGAACCATGTTTGTAAATGTAATGTGGAAGTTTCAAAGATGCCATGATGTTTAAAGGTTTACCTGAAAAGGGTTCTTTCAAGTTTCTTTAAACTCTGTTGAAGTTCCTTTACATTTTCCCTTGATGTATTTTTAAGATAGGTTATTTAAATAATCCCCCACTGAAATAGGTTGTTGTAGCTGGGGAGGCGGTTCTTCTATGGCAACACCCAAATATCTCCTTCTGGAATGTTGAAGTGTAAGTATATTGACTCAAAAGGTTCTGGACACATTAAGTTTTGATAAACTCTACAAAAGTTCTTTAGATCACATCATAAGATCAAATTATATTTGTTTCAAAGGTAAACATCACACAGGTGGTGGACTACTTGAACTCCACTGATGGTACTTCAAAGCACTGAAGTGGGATCCTCAAGCAATATTTCTGACAATGATGAGTTGGTGGGCTTGTGTTGGTTGATGGAATCGGGAACTCGGAAAAGAACAGCTTAGATAAAAACATTCAGAAGTCTGCAAAGCTACCTTTTGGAAGACTACTTTGGCAGGAAGAGTGCAACCAACACCCCTGTATATTCTCTGAAAAGATTTTATCTTTTCTCACGCAAGATTTGGATGTGATTAATAACTATTTATTCTTTGTTTCCAACAAACAAAACACCACAATGACGAGCAGGAAAGCAAAACAGCAAAAGAGGAAAAAAAAGCAAAGGATGCAAATATTGGCAATTAAATACAATATCAAAAGCAACATATTTGTTTGGACCCAAGGGCTGAAGCTATGCAACACACTTAAATCCCTATTAAATGGGGATCTGACCAATGAACCACCACTTTCCCTGACTCTGCTGTGGTTATGGTCTTGGTTGGCTTAGGACAAAATCCAAGACGTCACAATTTATAAGTAAAAGCAAACACAGAACATGCAGGTCAAACTGTATATAAAACAACAAAAACATAAATACATAAATATGATAAACCACTTTTTTACATTTTATAAATAAGTGAATGACGGCTTGCCACAGTATACTCAAACACTCTCACAGAGAGTAGATTCCTTAACAGAGACAAAGCTATTGACTGTCACAATACCATACACATTTCTCCATTGGAGATCATCACATTTTTATCTCTTATATAGGTCACACATTGGCCCTATACACAATCTTTACAAAATTGTATCACCAATCAACTCTTTGTGGGACACACCCTTAATATAACTTGTTTACTGATTTACCTTTGAATTTAGTTCCCCCTCTTTCTTATCTACCCACCACAATCAGGGTGCAATCTTCAACTTCCATGACCAGCAGGTCTCTGTGGATTCAGACAACATGTGTTACCTCTGTCAGGTATCTACATAAGAATTAATGTACATGGCAGCAGCTACAATACACATGGCCCAGAATGCATTGTTGACAAGAAGATCCATGGAATCAAAAATGTAGAAAATCAGTCCAAGGAAACAACAAACAAAATAAAACCATGTCCTAGTGGAAAATTAGGACATGCAAGACGTCTGTTGTACAACAGTCATATTTTTAGTAACAGGGTGCTATTCACATTCATGATTGTTAGCTGTATCATATCAAGTTCACAAATGAGGAATATCTGGATCTGTTTCAGATGAACACAAGGCGAACTGGCAGGGAAAAAAAACAGTATCCTTGGAATATTATATCCATGAGGCACTTGTTTGAAATAATATTCCCAATGTCAGGAATAATGAAACTTGAAGAATATAGTGAAGGATAGGTTCCCCACCAGGCTGGGTTAATCCGTTTAAATGAATGGGTGAATGGGTGAAAAACGAAAGGACCATTAAAGTGCTGGTCGAGGAATCAGGCTCTGTGGAACACGTGGAGCGGGATTTTATACTACGGTGTTCCTCTGCCGGTATGGCGGTGGTGGCAGGACTTGTCCAGGCTTAATGGCTTCAGACACCGATAGGTACTCTGGGTTGTCGGCCATAGTAGACCGGACACGGCCATTTTGCTTATAGAGTTTCTGCTTGTAGAGGTTTATGTTAAGCTTTTGAGAGGTGTCTGGAGGGATCTCCTGGGATGCTTTGACTGGAAGACTGTGTTGCCAGTACTCAGGGTTATCAAAGGTCTTCCAATACTTCTTGCCCATCATCATGGTTCCAGTAGGACCTGGTTGAGATGAGCTGTTTGTGTGGACAGGGTGACCTGGGAGACTACTTTTTCCAGTAAGTACAGACTTTGCCATATGAACTTGCTGATCTGCAAAACCAGGCTGGACTTGTTGGTTGACATGGCATATTTGACTTGAGGGAGAATGATGTCCAGACTTGTTGGGGTGATTAGTGTGGATAGCTTGGGCCATAAGGGCATTTTGTCCATTTTGACTCATGGGTCCGCTTTGAGGAGGCTGAACGGGTGGAACTGCAAAATGAACATGTGCTCCTTGGCTGTGGAGATGGGGTCTGCCTATTTGGGTGGTAAAGGACGAGTGGCTGCTAGTGCTACAGTTTGCAGTTATCTGCTGTAAAGCAGAAGCACCATTTTTCTTCAAAGCTGCTTGGTTTATACCACCTTTGTTGTGGAATGTGTTGAGGTAAAGAGGTTCGTTAACATACTGCTCATCAACCACAGGATATCCATCCAGGGGGCTGTGGTAACCAGGGTTCTCCAGTGCATGAATCTCACCATTTGTGCGTCTTGTGGTGAAAGGATTCTCCTCAACAGGATTCAGACAGTCTACAGAGATTAAGAAAGAAGTCACTACACATCATGTAACATGTGCTATTATTTACCCAAATGGTGCTTGGTTTGGACATATGGTTCTGGAAACATATGGTTCTACATTTGATTAGTATATTACACTGAAATAATATCGGACAATTCTAAGGTACAAGACACTGATTGATAGCTTATTTGCTTATTTTATTGCTTATACACAGTTGAAGCAGCCCAGCTGTCCATCATCAGACCAATCAAAACATATTTCAAGACAACATGCAAAGCTCTGAAGCCTCAGGCTTTTAACCACTTTGACAAAATGATCAAAAAATGAAATGTAGTTCATTTTGTGTCTTACTTTAGTTTTGTACTAGAGATACAAGGGTAAAAAAGCTAATGCCAAACTGTAGTGCAACATCATCACACCACAGGGTAATCTCAGTAGGATGTACTATTAATATTGCTGCTATCCGTAGATCTGTCGCTGTTACCTGTAGGCAGATGTAATAACAAAAACTGTCCTTTCTTCCTTTTTAGATAACTCTCACACTGTCTCAGAAAATACATATGCAAGACTATTTGAGATTATTTGACTCCACGTGGTTTGAGGCAGGTTCAGCTTTTATGAAAAACTAAAGAAGCTCCCTTCAAATACCAAATAGAAATTGACTGACACCATTCGAGTTTCTGGCTTTAAGTCACTGCTTTAAAAGGAACTACGCTAGAAATCATTTGCTCACAAACCAAGCTCCACAGATAAAGCTATCAACAAGAACATTCTCTCACTACCTGAGGAACTCTTATCATCCCGGGGGGCCACACAGCCGTCGTCATTAGCACTCCCCCTCTGTGTTATCTGCCCCAGGAAGACAGTCGGGTCAACGCTGTAGCGCTGGCTGCTGCTTTCCTCTGCAAAACCTGCACTGGGTGGTTTTTTCAGGCTTTCGATACAGTGCTTTTCCTCCTGGGGGGCCTTAGACAACCGCTGGGTCCCCACTGGATCAGACACACCTCCAGTAGAGATGGATGACACCCGGGAGTGGATCTCTGCCATTTGATGAGGGTTAAAATCTCCATCATGATGCCAGCACTGACTCTGTTGGAGGAAAAAAAAAAACATGTTTTATTTCACAAGATGGCAAAATGAAAAACAGGCCATGTATTATTGTGGACAGTCTGTCAAGAGCTTTACTGTAATTGTTTTCAGAGGAAGGTAGCCATAGCTATGGTAAACTATACTTGATAATTATGGACATATATTAGGATGAGCCAGTCATAAAACATTGACTTTAATGTATCAACATGATAAATGAACATTGCTAAAAAAAAATTCCTATCATAACCATCTGTACGCTATATGCTACTATAGAATTCACGACTCTAGCCCTTTTAATCAAATACAGATTTGATTAATAATACCTTTACAACAAAACCTTTGTCAACCTAAAAAGGTGAAGCTACAGGCTGGTGGTTCTAATAAAACGATCAGTCTATTGCTTTTAAATATGTTTCGCTGTATTTGGATCCAAATACTACAGTAGTACTATCTGCCTCATTATAAAAATGCAAGACTACGTACAGATTTGGAGTCCGGTTTTGTGATGGATGGGTAGGCGTGAGGAACCAGATACTCATCAGCATCCATTAGGTCTCCAAGATCGTCCTCACCCAGAAGATTCTGGAACAGTTTACAGTGGTTGGGACTGGGCAGCTTCATGCAGTCATCCCCCTGAGGTACACATAGGACAGAACAGTTCTCATTTCATGCAGGAGCACTGCAAAAAGGGCCTTTATCATGACAGCGGCTCTCACCTGGATGACGAGGTACCTCTGTGGGTCTCTTGCCATCCTGCAGAACTCGGCTGCGAGCTCTTTAAACCTGGGCCTGCTGTCAGCATCGATCATCCAGCCTTGAAGAGGGGGGTGGAACATGACAATGTTAGAATGTAAGCCAACAGACGTTTTGTGTTTATGCATCAGCTATGAACAGGCGATGGAGATGTCAACATGAGGATTTTTAAAAGGCCATGTTACCTATTTTAACAGGGACAGTCCATCAGTTTTGAACCTAATCTGCATTTTCAAAAGATGAATTCTACAACTGACTATTTGGCATGCAACTTTATAACAATTACACTCCAACCAATCAAACGTAGGACAGTGTATTATGGTGTCCTTATGAAGTATTGTTCTTTATTGTACTTTATTGTACCATCAATTATGTGAACTTATCCTATCCAGGGTGGTGCTAGATGGATGTTGGAGCCTATACCAGCCGTCAAAAGGCCAAGGGTTTGGAAACACCCAGCACAGGGCGCCAATCCTGTCCACTTTCTGTCATACTCATTACTCAAATCAGGATACATTTTAATATCCCAAAAATGTATAATGCAATTACATGAAGAAGTCTGTGGTGGGCTGGCGCCCCACCCAGGTTGAGTCCCTGCCTTGGGTCTGAAGACCCTGGTATAGACTCCAGAAACCTGCGACCCTAGCAAGGGTTTAGTAGTTAGAGAAAAATAAAGAATGAATGAATGTTTAAAAGAGTGTATATAGTGCACTATTTGCTGAACTCAGCATTCTAGCCAACCCAGTATGAAAATACTGTTCTTAATCCACTATGAAACTTTCTTCAAATCAAATCCCATTGGAACCTTTTTTTCTCATTGAAGGTGAAGAGTTTGGAAGCTCCAGTGAACTTGGTGCTGGTCTCTTGCCACTTCCTGGGGATGTTCTTGGCATCACTAAGGAGCTGGTATGGACAATGTTGGACCTGGTGACAACAACCCCCTTGTTTTCCTCTGAAGCCTTTTCCCAAACAAAAGAGTCCAGGGGCTTCAATGTCCTCTGTGACATTCACAAAAATATCCTTTTTCAGATCAGAGATTTTTTTTATTGGTATTAATGTATTTATTGGTATGAATGTAAAATAATGCACCGTTATCTGCCTTTAGCCAAATCATTTGCTTAAAATTATATCTTGCCCAGCTGCAATATCTCTAATGCATTTACAGCTCAACTGGTTCCATGCTGGAATCGCATTCCAATTCAAAGAATGCTAAAATCCCATTTGTCTCTGGATCTGCAATATTCAGGGTCAGGAAACTCGAATGGTGACAGCGCTGCTATACAAACCATTCAGTCCCTGGCAGACATTTCCTTGCTCCCACCTCACACGAGCTTGATCTTCATTTCCCCACAATGTATTACTGCCCCAAATTCTCACACAACATTTGATCTACATTAGAAATTACTCAAGCAGTCAGTGTGGCCAAAATAACAGTCAGTCTAACCATAACAGTGGTAAAACCAGCCAAATAAATTTTTCCTTTATTTCTTTTTCTATAAAAAAAAAACGAGCTGTTACCTCTTACCTTGTACAAGGTTTGAAAGCACAGATTCTCCTATAGCAAAAATCCGCAAGACCTTCTGGCTGATTCTGAAGGTGCTACTCGTGAATTGTCTAACCAACACTCATTACGCCTGCAACCTCCCAGGACCTTGCTGTCTCCCAGTCATTCTTCCACCAACTGAAGCACATTAAGAAAGATGTGTAGATCACACTATAGCCGTATGGGACTGGCAAGTGAGGCGTGTGCCATGTCATTTTCACTTGATGTGAAAAATAAAAGGCATTAGGCCCTCTCCGACCTATCTAGATGAATTATGAAAGTAGAATGATTCGTTTCAAGCACTTTTTCTCAAATTCAAGCACAAAATAGAAAAAACTGCAATTTTTTTTTTCCAGGTTTCCTGAAGGACTCATTTTCAGTCCAGTCCCTGAAACAGACCAGTTTCAGAGGAATGTTATTTGTTAAGCCACACAGTGATCTATGTATGAATCATTCAGGTAGAACAAAGTACATCTAAATTAAGGTCTGAAGCAGTGAATAAACATGTGCAGGTGATCCTAGATGTTCAGGCAAGTGATCAGTATACTGGTGGTGCTTTAGGAACTTTAGCAAACTTTCATAGTCAAACATTTCATCCCATTGCTTTTATTTAATCTTCTTAATATTCTACACAAACATAAGACAGTTTGACAGGCTATATTATTATTGCTCATGTAAGGTGATTCAAAGCAATCTGGAATAAAAGACTGTGCACACACAAGTTTTAATTCGCTGAGGTTCAAAGAGTTTAAAGTCAGAATAAAGTTAGAACCCAAAGTGTGTTTTGTATAAACTAGTAGGCCTGGGTCAGTCAGCTATGGGTCAATCAGTCTTAATCAGTTGAAAGTCCAACAGGCAAACAGATCCAAATTGACAGGCAGAAGAACTGAGTCATATAGTCCAAGAAAATGTGGTCGAAGTCCAATAAGGCAATCCAACAAACAAACAGAACAGACAGGGCTGAACAAAAGTCAAACTCAATAAAAGCAAGCACAGGAAACCCACAAACAAAACCAAAATACCCACAGGTCATCGAAAAGTTATGCGGGTTGGAACAATAGTAATACTTTACAAAGTTTTACATGAACTGGGTGTATTTATCCTGCTGAATCAAATTGATGTGGTTAGAATTCAGGTGAATCTGACTGGGTTTTAATTGTCTTTGTGGAGATCTGAGTCTGGTTTCAGGGTGAGAGCAAATCTCTCGATTGGTGTCTTGTCAAGACCTGACAATTTACATTTGCAGCAGTGAATGTCACACTGATGAACAGCCACAATGGGAAATTGTCATCAAAAACATAATAATTGTTTAATAGTTATGAGGTATTTTCAGCTATGATGGTAGATTCAGATTCCGTGACAGATTTAACACAATGTTACCTTCAAAGGACACAAGAGCATTCACTGGTTCACAGGAGCTGATGCTCAGACCCAGAGTTCACCTGGAGACATCTCCATTTCTGAGAAGTCTACGACCATCCAAAACATGCAACGCCTGCTGTGGCTAATGAACTCCCTGACTGATAAAGGAGATAAGCATGGATCTCCAATAGAGTAGTTGGTGACCTCTACTCTGTGTGTGTGTGTGTGTGTGTGTGTGTGTGTGTGTGTGCATATGAAAGAATTGATTTGCTGGATTCAATCCCTCTGGTAAAAACAGACTGTTCTAGATACATATATTTGGTCCCAATTTGTAGTTTTTTTAATTGCTTGTATTCCCACTCCTATGATCTAAAATGGATTGATTCGGGGACAAAGAAACATCTAATTGACCTCTATGTTCAAATCATCAATACCACTAGAGTAAATTTTGCAACTGACTGGGACTCACATTTCACCATGACCATGTAGACGTCGATGGTGCATATCGGGGGTTGAGGCAGGCGCTCTCCTTTCTCCAGGATGTCCAGAATCTCACGGGTCGGAATTCCATCGTATGGCTTTCCTCCAAATGTCATCAGCTCCCAGATGGTCACTCCTGAAGGAAGAATAAGATTTTTTAATTGCTTAGATTTAACTGATTAAAACACACCATAAATAACTGATTCTCATTATTGAATAATAACAAAATTAATGAGTTAAATGCTAAATGTATTGACATTAAATGTAATGCACAAAACATTACTTAGTATTCCTTTTCAAATAAACCCATACAAAGTCAGTACAAATGGAATGGAATTCAATTGCCTTGGTCTGGGATATGAATAAAAGGATTTTCCAATGAAAGCCTTCCTCAGGTTTGGGTGCAGTTGTATATTGTGCCATCTTTTTTACAGAAAAAGCTAGCGACAGTGAATTTAAGATTCAGATTCAACATTCAACAGAAATCAACAGCAAACGCTCACCATAGCTCCAGACGTCGCTCTGGTGTGTAAACTTTCTGTAATGAATGCACTCCAAGGCCATCCACTTGATGGGCATCTGCACAGGCAATGGACAGCATGACCACACAGCACGTTATCACATTTACTATGACTGCCAGTCAACTAAATCTGTCATGCAATGCTCATTGTAGCTATATTGTTCCACTGACCACTAGTAAGGTAACTGTAATGTGCTTCATATTTGCACAAGGCAAGCAAAATATCTGTGTTGGTGCAAGGTAGCTCCACATCCACTTTCTCTGACCTTGCCCCCGTCTGCGTTGTACTCCTTCTCGTTGGTGTCCAGCAGGCGGGACAGTCCAAAATCAGTGATTTTGATGTGGTTAGGAGATTTCACCAGAACATTACGGGCTGCCAGGTCCCTGTGGACCAGCCTCCGTTCCTCTAGATACATCATGCCCTGCAAAAGAAAAAAATCTCCATATATCATCTGAGCTGGTTCTCTGACCAAGGTTGCTGGAGCCCATTCCGGCACTCACAGGGCGAAAGGCAGTCCATTGCAGGGCAGATATACTCAGGCAAACACATCTATGGGTGATGTAGCTTCTCCAGTCCACTTGACCAGCGTGTCTTTGGAATGTGGAAGGAAAGAGTAGATCCAAGCTGAAACCCATGGGAATAATATGGAATGGACCCTGGACGTTCTTTCTTTGAGGGGATAGCACTACCCATTAGCTAAGATACCTCAATTACACTAAACCACAAATAATGGTAAGGTGAACAGCTGCCACACTGGACAGCTAAACACACTTTGAGATGAATGATGCCTGCCAACTCTCTTCGAGTGCTTTGGATAAAAGCATCAGCCAAATGATGGAATTGAATGGAAAGTAACATATCATGCATAGCCAGCTGTGCTCTTTTGGATTCTTGGTTATGGATGTCTATGGCACCACCTGTGATGACTGGGGGCCAATGATTACACAAGCACACCACTCAGGAGCCCAAATTTCACCAATTTCAAACCCATCCAAGACAATCTAAAGGCCACTCCATCTGTGTAACCTATAAAAATACATTCCTTATGTTTCTAAAGTGGCTGTTTCATTTTTAATTCACTCAGAATGTATTCATTTTAATATTTATTTATTGTTTCTTAATAAATGTCCTTTTTCACAGAAACCACCATGCATGAAAATACAGCTCAATCTGTAAATGTCCACTAACGAGGGTCATATCCTGTTTTAGGGCATTAACACCAAAGTCGACTAGTTGATTAGTCGACTATAAAGGCACTAGTCGACGGCCTCTGAGAGTACTCGACTAGTCGTGTTTTT
>JBBMFX010000080.1:23027500-23054624 GCA_037832545.1 Rhabdalestes septentrionalis | reverse complement strand
AAGCAGAAATTTCCAAGTGACACCTCAAAGAAAGCACGAAAGCAAATGTTGGCTGTGTTTGCATGCCACTTTGAGTTCAGTGCCCATATTCAAATGCTTTTAACTCCAGCAAAATTGCAGATGTCGCTCTCAAATTTGACAAGCATTGCTTAGCAACAGCAGTGGAGTTCAATCAAGGCAGGAGAGTGACTGCGATGGGGGAGGCCAGGGGAGCCGCCAGAAATCTTGGGCCCAATGAAAGATTTGAATTTTGGGCAACTATTAAAATAATATAAGCCCCATGTCAGGGCTGGGCCCCTAGAATCGTTCTAACATTTCCCCCCCTGGCGGCGCTCCTGGGGGGGCACAAATTAAGCCCATCATGACAACAAATTCTATTTGGCCAATTGTCCCTCGAAATGTCCACCCTTCACTCACTTTATTAGAAGGAGATGGGAAAACCAACTGTTATTTTTACAAATATCTCAGGATTAAAATCTAAGCATCCATAGCACCCTTGAATAGTTCCCAAGAAGCCCCTGTAGCAAAAGCTTAGTGAGCTCTTCAGAACAATTTGACCATTCTAAAAAGTTTCCAAGAAGCTAAATTTCATTTTGGACTGAAAAATCTACCCTTGATCAGCTTGGATGTTATAGTGATGCTAAGAGATGTCACAACCCATCTTTTTCACCCCTGAACCCTTTCCCTGTCATTTAGTATTAGATAGAAAACAAGCGTTTTTGTTTTCATACATTATGCAGCCAGACATACAGATAAGTAGGTTGTTAATAGATTAATTAATTGACTATTATTTTTTATTTTAAGACATTAGGGCTTCACTTGAGTTTGTTAATGGGCTAGTCTCTCTGTGTATTACCCTCTTCTTCTCCACTCTTTCTCTCCCTCTTTCTCCGTCCCCTTCAGAATGCCTGTTTTTTTTTCTCACCTCTCTTACACCCCCCCCCTCGCTACTTCATCTTTCTCTCTGTCCTCAGCAGGTAATTCAGGTCAGTTCTGTTTCTTCAGCTCCACAGAGCTCCACTCGGCCCTGTGTAATCAATCACAGTCTAACCATCTATCTCTGAAGACCTGCTGAAGCAAATAACATGTTGGAGAAGGGAGTAAGCGAGACAGAGAGAGAGAGATAGAGAGAGAGAGAGCAAAAAAAGAAGCACTCTCCGTCAGAGTGTCAGGAAGGTAGATGCACAGGATCATCAGTCATTGCCATTTTGAAGCACTCCTGGGATTATGTTCAGATTGTGTAATGAAAGATTTTTCATTGTGTTTTGTTTCATTATGTTACCTCTGAGAACCCTGATAGACTTTTTGGGGGGTTCCATAATGTTAACTAAGTGCTAATTGCTTCATAGAGAATTATATCATTGTGTGCAAGGGAACAAATAGGGCTCTCTCATTTTGGCGTTGACTACTTTGGGGGCGGGGGGTGGCCTATGAAAGAGCATGTGATGTATGAACGGTCCATTTTATTGGAAACCACTTTGGATTTCCACTCACGACTTAATGGCTTGACTAAGTCTACACTTACACATCTGTCAAACTGTGTTTGCCAACACATTAACTCACCTTTCCACTAGTGGATATGGTGCAACATGTTATCTTTAACTGTGACACTGTCAGGACGCATTCCAGCAGGACAGGCACCAGCATGGGTGCCATAGCAGACCCTCTTTTGGTTCCCTTTCAAGAGTCTTTAAATATGTGATCCTTAAAAGAGGGTCTGTAAGGGACTTGAATTTGATCTTCTGTGGCTCAAAGTACCCTCTGTGATCAGCCCTAAAACAATATGTAGACTCTTTACATGTTTTTTAGTCTTTTGAGCTGAGTAGGATGGTTCTTCCTCTTCCCATTACTCAGGTTGATGCTACCCAGGACAGGCCTTCACTCTTCTAGTGTTAGTAGCATCATGATCGGGGAATCCTGTTTAATTACACTAATGTCACAAATTTCACGTCACTTGAAGTGGCGCTGCATGACTAACACAAGTCACTACTTTAGCCACAGAATAACAAAAAGCATCTCTTTCTCCAGACTTGCCTGGAGCTTGAACGCTACCTCCAGACGGAACCCAAGCGGCTGTCAGACCTTTTTGAAGAAGAGCTGGACTGCCTGCTCTCGCCAGGCTTCACAAAAACAGACAGCGAGGATGATGTGCTGGACCCACTACTGTCAAACCTCAGCAACCCACCAAGCCCCCCTCCACCACTCCTCAGCCCACCTCGAGAGCCCCTGACTTTAACGTCCGCCCCACTGCCCAGTCCAGACCTTAATGCCGCCCAGCTAAATGCAGTCACATCCCTGACTCCGCCCTCCTCCCCGGAACTGGGTCGACATTTGATCAAGGCTGCTCACACTCTCTGCGCCACACCTGATGGGACCCTTACACTCAAACTGGTGGCCCGGAAGGTAGCGACTGCCAGGCCCACTTCGCCAGAGCATGGGGGCAGCCACAGCGATGGGGAGCAAGGGAGCCAAGCAGGGGTTGGAGACTCTGCTGAGAACAAGAAGCGGGTTCACCGCTGCCTGTTCAATGGCTGCCGGAAAGTTTACACCAAGAGCTCTCATCTCAAGGCTCACCAAAGAACACACACAGGTAAGAACAACATTTTGCTAAAAAAAATCATGCAAATGCAACAATATTTTTGAAAATATCAACTTATTTTCAAAGAAAAAATACAGCTTTTGGATGGCAAATGTAAGACTGTGATAAAAGGATTGTACAAAAGAAAATAGTGCTTAATTGAGAAGGCCTTATACGCTGTTATTATAAAACCATTTTCAGGCCATTGTCAAGTAAATAAAACAGCAAAAATGGGGTTATGAGTGATATTCTAACAAATGTTTCTGTCAGGCATTTTAGAATGTTGTTAGGAATGAAGATGGTCAAATTGGTGAAAAAATGTGTTTGGCAGACTAAGATTTCTGATTCTGAATGTAGAGAAAATCTGATTTTGGCAGAAAAAGTTCTACGAACTCCATCACCCAGTGAGATCTCATAAAACATACTTTATTGTTTAAAGTACAGATAATTATCTGAATTATCTGTACTTAAAACATAACCTGAAATAACTATATATTTGTTGTATTTGTTGATTCGTTGTATTTGTAAAAGACATAAATGCAGGGAAGTGATAAACTGTGTACATTATATTTAGTGCTAAAACTCCAATCACCATATATATATATATATATATATATATATATCAGGGCTGGGAATTTAACACATTAATTAGATTAATTAATCACAGAAAAACATAATGCGTTAATATGTTTAATGCAATTAACGCTTTGCATCAACTTTCCGTTTTTGAGTAAACAGCAGGAGAACCGAGTCCCAGACCACTGCTGCGTGAGCAGCCAGAGAGCACAGTTCAGTTCAGTGAGATTTGGAAGAAAAAAAACGCCAAAATGGTACATAAATAATGCCTTGTGAATGTTTGTTGCCGATTCTGTCTCTGAAGGGGAATATTTGCCTTTTGGAAAAGACGCTCGCGTGTCTCCCGTTTCAACTCTGGAGCGCAGCTGCACGGCTGTGAAAGGCGAAAGTCAACACGAGGCAAAAAGATGCGTTTATTTCAACACTTTGCCAATCTGGAAAGTGTGTGGAAGTGGTGAACCTGGTCGTAGTGTCTGTAGGAGAGCTGTTGGTCGAGCTAGAGGCAGCAGTAGAGAGGGAACATTGGGCTGGAAGTAGCTGCATTAGCTTTCTCCATCCAGACCATCAGAGGGGCGGAGTCTCAGCACCGGCCATAGTATGTGTGAGAGTGAGCTGGGAGATGTAGTGTATAAAATTTACAACTGTCATTTACTGTAACCTAATTCATAGGTTTGGGTCAGTCAGTGGTAAAAATATCATGACCATTGAAGCCTAAGTTATAGGCTTGCATTCAATAATAAATGGTAAAAAAGAAAACTGCTTCTTATTAGTCTGTATGTATCTGCGATTAAATGTGATTAATTGGGTTAATTAATCGCCACACCATGTAATTAATTAGATATATACTGTATATATATATAGTATATATATAGTTTTTAAAATGTTATTTGCAACTGAGGTTTATTCAAATAAATCATTATATTTATAAAGGTTTATCAATACTGGATTTGTCATACTCGCTCTGTAAGTAAAATTGGTTAACTCTACAGTGTGGTATGCAATTGGATCTTTTTATCCATTGTAGCCTACACTGCAAGATCTTTCCCATGGCAAAGTAAAAATTTGCCATATCTGTTGGCTGCCTTCTGCGAACCCTTTCTCAAGGTTGCAACAGCACTCCGTCACAACCTTGCAGAACAGCCCATAACTCTCTGCACATTCGATCTCCATCCCACAGCACTCAGTCCGCCGTCAGACCACTGTCTGCAGAGTGAGTAAGTGCTACGTGATGGATGGGTGGGGGGAATGAGACGTGAGGGAGTGTGTGTGCATGAATACAAGTTTCTGTGTGTCCGCCAATGCCATTTAGCAGACCGTGGCATTTCGGAGATCCACACAGGTCCTGCCATTGACAGTTTGAAAAGACTATTAACACTTGAAAATTCTTGCTGTTCACTTTAACAGAAACACCATTATTTCAGGAGTAAATTAGTGGGGGGCAAACACTTTTTCACATCATTGTACCCGTATGTCTGCTTTATAGATATAGATGTTTTTAGCTTCTCCATTGTATCACTGAAGCAATGAAGCTAACAGAAGCTAACAAACACTTGAAGTGAAAGGTGCACTAATGTTTTTCTATAAAAACATACCCAAAACGATTAGTTAATAGCTCCTCTTTTAATAGCTCTTCCTCCAGACTCGCATTTGGGGTTTAAGAGTGTATGTTGAGTATGACTAAAACAGGGTTTACACTAAACAAGCAGGTATTTACACATCAGGTTTGGCATTTACAAATTTGGGTCAGGTTGCTCCATGTTCATGATGCTTGATGCCACAATAATTCAAGTTCAGCAATAATATTCCTAATGTGGTTTGAGCTTAGTTGCATAATCACAACATTTATATTTTCATTTATATTTATGGCATTTAGCTGCCGCTTTTATCCAGAGCGATGTACATCAGTGCTCAAGTAGTCCACAAATGTAACTTAAACCTGTTAAACTTAAGTCAATCATCCACAATTCAACCAAGATCCTGCACATTTGGGACACCTTAACAACACCTGTCAAAAAGCTCAAGAGTCAGTAGTAAGGAAGGGATGTTTAAAAATAGTAGTAGTAAGCAGGTGAAGTGAGAGAAATGAGAGACATGATCAGTCACCAAGGTGCTCTTGTAGAGGTGGGTCTTTAGGCAAAACTTGAAGACAACGAGAGACTCCGCAGATCTGATAGGAAGAGGGAGTTCATTCCACCACTGTGGGGCCAAGACGAGAAGAGTCTTAACACATGTCTCCCTTTTCTTTTAAGCAGTGGAAGCTCAAGACGAGCCATGCTTGAAGACCTGAGAGGACAAGAAGAGATACATTGCCTAATCAATGCTGTTATGTATGGGGGTGCAAGTCTATTCATGGATTTGTAAGCATTAGCATTAGGGTTCCGTAATAAGGGTGTGGTGTGAGTGAACTTAGGAACATTGAAGACTAAACTCGCAGATGCATTCTGAATCAGCTGAAGTGGTTTAGTTACTTTCTGTGGAAGTCATGCCAGTAGAGAGTTGCAGTAGTCCAGTCTGGAGATGACCACACACTGGACGAGACTCTGCATGGCTTTTGTGGTGAGGAAGGGTCGGATTCTTCTGGTGTTGTAGAGAAGATATCTGCATGTTCTGGAGTTCTTGTCAACCTTTGGTGAGAAAGACAGATCTTCATCCAGAGAAACAGCAAGATTTTTACCTTCTTAGAAGGGACAGTAGTAGAGTCCCCAACAGATACAATGAGATTGTGGCTTGGTGAAGGACTCCCTTTGATTAAGAGCAGCTCAGTCTTGCTGGGGTTCAACTTGAGGTTGTGTGCCGCCATCAAAAAGGAGATATTGGCCAGAAAGTCTGAGATGCGGGTAGAGGCCTGCGAACGAGTTATGTGTCATCAGCATAAAAGTGTCAGGAAAAGGCATGTGATGCAAATACTTCCCGAAGAGAACCAGTGTATAGAGAAAAGAGAAGGGGTCCTAGGAGCGAACCCTGTGGAACACCGGTGGCTAATCTTCATGGAGTAGACAGGGTGTCTTGCCATACTACCTGGCACCTCCGGTCATCAAGGTAGGAGCAAACCATTGCCAGTCTGTACCTGAGATCCCAAGGCTGGAGAGAGTGACGAGGATGATCTGGTGGTTCACTGTGCCGAAGGCAACAGAAAGGTCAAGCAGGATCAGAGCTTAAGACAGGTCAGCTGAGCTGGTTGCGTTAATTTCTTCTAGAACTGCAAGTAGAGCAGTTTCAGTGAAGTGGGCTGTCTTAAACACAGACTAGTGGGGGTCCAGAAGCCTGGTTTGTGAGAGAAATTAGTTGATATGTTTATAGATGGCACATTCAAAGGCTTTGGATACTGGTCTGTATATGTTGATGTCTGAAGAGTCCAGTGAAGGACTGGTGGGATGAGATCTGATGATATCATCTGGAGCATGCTCGACAGGAGAGGGTAGAGTGAAGACATGGTGGGCTTGCTGGACGTCGCTTCCTCAGGAGAAAGCAGTGTGAAGGTGTTGAACAGGGCTGCATGGTCTGGTCTCTGTAGAAGGCAGCATGGTGGTTGGTGGAAAGATCTTCTAATGTCATTGATCTTCTCATCGAAGAAATTCTCCTGGTAAGACATCTGGAGATACGGGTAGAGAAGGAGACTTGAGTAGGCATGAAAAGGATGCAAAGTTTGATACTCATTCTTCAGTTTGGATCTGAAGAAGGAAATTAGCAGAAGTTATATCATTGGGAAAATTAGATAAGAGAGAGCCATAAGAGGTGAGGTCATTTTTCTTAAGCGTTGGTTCAATTATCTGTGAAGAAAAGAAAGAAGATCATAGGTGGTGGATTCTACAGAGTATGGACTGGGATTAGAAGAGTTAAATAGCGATAAGGAGTAAAGGACAGACGAAAAGGGAGAGGATAGAGAAAAAAAGAGAGATTTCTGCTGGTGGAGTTGGGTGCTGTGCGCGGGGGAAAGAATGGGGTGGACTGAAGAGGGAATTTGAAAGATGGAAGATGATGATCAGAAACATGCAGAGGAGTAGACAGTATGTTGAACATAGCAAGTGATCTGGTGGATACTATATCTAGAGTGTTGCCTGCTTTGTGAGTTGGAGGAGATTTGGCAAGGGTCAGACCAAAGGAGGACAGAAACCTCGCGAGTCCGCAGGACAGCATCTTGTTGCTTGGGAGATTGAAGTCATTGAGCCGTCATCCGGAAATGAACTCAGAAGGATGTCCGGTTTATCTATGAATTTACCTAGAGGACCAGGAGGAGGATAAATACAATTAAATGTTTAGTTTAGATGGGTGTGTTACAGTAACAGAGTGGAATTCAAAGCACGAAATGTTGGGTGAGACTAGGACATATGAAATGCCATCTATTTGAGAGAAGCAAACATTCAGCTGCACTAAAGTTTCGTTTATTTTTACAGCCCACAGTATGTCACAGTGAGTTTTAAACCACATTCATAAGTTTACTCCACTTTAATTAAGGTTTATATATGTTTAGAAAGGGCTGAAATATGTTTTCCAGTTTTTAATAATAACACATCTTGGTTTAGCTCTTAGCATCAGCCCTGTGTGGCGGAAAAACCTGAAACAAATCTTGAAGTAAAGCCATTTCCAAAAACATTTTAATTTTCCCTGACCAAAGGGGCACTTCTCTTCTCAAATCAGTGTGTTTAGTAGGTTTAGAGTGGTCCACAAGCCAAGAGCAGCTCTCTAGGCACAAACTCACCATTAATGGAAGGCTAGAGGATGGGCAGAATTAACAAATTGGCAACAGTCTCTAACTGTGCATCAGGGAAGAGCATCTATAGTTTATAATTGTATTATATTTTATTTGTATATTTTTATCATGGATACTGGTCTCTTTAGAGATGTGTTATTAAAGTTGAAGGAGCTTGAGGAGGAGTACAAAGTTGAATTTCTGAGCCACAAAGTGACCCAGTATTGTCTTATAGACAATAAATTTTTTTTACATTCTGTTTGATGTCTTTTACCCAAAATAAAAAAATGAAAGGAAGGCAAATTGTTTTGCATGTCAACAAGTATACACTGCACTCCACTAACTTAAAACACCTTCCTTGTGGGCAGTGAGTATATATTGCCTTAATATTCTTATCAGCGTCAAATATTCTGTCCAGCTTTGAAGACTTCCCTTTGGGAGACCGTTGCCGACGGTGAGTGTATGTTCCAAAATATTTATTCTTTCATTTATGGTTCAGCATTTGCAAATTGCATATCTGCCATTTTTAGGGGAGAGGAAAACCAGTAAAGAGCAGGTTAGACGTTCCTTCTGGCTTTCAGGCCCACTCTAGTGAATCCTGATTTGCAGAGCTGTGGTAGTGATAAGCAGAATGTTTTATTTTTTCATCCCTATACTACTATACTGCCCACCTCCAGATGATGTAATTAACAAAATCTTTTAGGCACCTATAAGACCGGTCAAAATATGTGTGAGACTGAATGAGTGTGAAATAGGCATGTGTGTGTTGGTGTATGGGGCGGGGGGTTGTATGATAAAGGTGGTTTATTGCCAAGCATCCAGTTCTTTTCTGCTGAATGCTAGGCTTTAATTGGGGAAACAGTTGCATGTGCATGGCTTCGGTGTCAACTTACAGCCTCCTCCATACACCGCTGTCCTCGCAAACACACACACACACACACACACACACACACACACACACAAAATATGTGCTGCTGTGGTTGCCAGGCAACTGCATCCTCCCTTGGCATTGCTAGCCATAATAGGCTGGTTCCCGATTTGACCGGCTGCACTGCTGCCTCCTGTCTTACACTCGGGCCTGGTTGCTAGGTGACCGATTCCAGCATCCATGCCTGCTTGACTTATAATTGCTTGGTGCTGTGGCCATGGTGGGCGCAGGTCTAAACCTGCCTGGTGTGTTTGTGTATGTGTGTGTTTCTGAGGCAGTGTTAAAATGCCCAGTATGTACATACGTTCCCTAAGGAAAGCACAGCAATCAAATGCCATTTCAGGAACAGACATGATCGTTTGGGTTAAATCACATTTGCTGGCGTAAATTGCTCTTAATTAAAATGATTTGTAATTGCATGTTGCTGAAGCTGAAGGTTTATATGTCAATCTCATAAAGATGGTACATACAAATGGCTGCTCATGCAGGATAAGGATTGGCAGTAGAATAGGACACTCTGGGACCACCACATGTGAGACTAAGGTTACCATTCCCAGTGCCCAGCATCAGCTAGTTAGAGTAGAAACTCCCTCATTAGTGAACTCTGAAGCAGAGCTACGTTCTCTGGAGTGATGGAGCTCCATTCAACACCTTTGGGATGTTGCATTTGTGGTCCAAACTAACCATTCAGTGCATGACCTTACTAATTGGGTTAATGCAATCACTGGGTTAACACAGCAATGTTCCTACACAAAAGAGGCTGTTACTGTGGCAAAGAAGGAAAAAACCCTAAGGTAAAACCTTTGATTTCAGAAGAAATGTTGTATAAGCAGGTGTCCAAAACATTTATGTAGGCCACGAGCCAGATTTAAAACCGTAACCCTAAGCAGGTAAACCAAATAACAGGAGACTGCTTGTTTAGAAAGCCAGTGTTTAGTGGCATTTTTTCACCTTTGGGCATGTTTGTTTGTGCCTTCTACTCAATGACATGAACTACCATTTGCAGCAAGCAAATACATGTGTGAAAATTGTCTTTGTGCTTCAGTGATCATTTCTTTTTGGTACTTTAATAAAGCAAATCAATAATGCGCTTTACATTTAGTTCTGAATGTGTGTAACGATCACAGCACTTCCAACAACAAAGGCAGCTTGAACCTTTTATGTAGTGACAGTTATAGAAAAAATACTCTAGTTCCACAACATGCAGACCATGACCAATATGGATACACACACACCACAAACACACACACAGAAAATATATGTAGTGTTTTCCCAAATACAATTTTTTGAAGTATTTACAGTATTCGGAAACGCACAAATAATGTGTTTTTTTATGTTATTCTCATTCCAGAGTACATACTCTGCTTTGTTTTTTTTGGTTTTTTTGCAGGGTTTTTTTTCTCTTTTCACCCTATGCCCTTTCAGTGTATTGCTATTTGCAGTATAAGTCATACTATAAGCAACATATTGGAAATCCTCTTAAAATTTGGTTAGAAATGAAGATTTGATGAATATTGGTCGATCTTACTTAGTTGGATCTCAGACAAAGCACCATTTGGATAAATAGACATATTTAAGCACCCTATCCTCAAGTCTTCACCACCTTAATGAAGATCTGGATGTGGTTTGAGTTGGTTGAGCTTTGATGATGCGCTTTTGATTTTGCCCATTTTGGTGACTATTGGATTCTAGGGTTTGATAGTTATGTCAGTTTTCCACCAAACATCCAGTCCATAAATGGAAAAGTGTTATGTTTCATTGTTTTTTTTAAATCAGGACAATGATGATCATGCTAATGACAGGGTACACACACACACACACACACACACACACACACACACACACAAACAAACCCTGTGGAAGAATCAAACATTGAGCTTGTTTTAAAGGCTGTTCTGAAGGCTCTTCTGAAATAGCTGGTCTCGTTGGGAAGATTTGTGGACGTGGCTCATGGTAGAGACAGAGGCAGCTGGCTGACAGTAAATATGAAGTTCCCCCCCATTAAGCATCATTACTGCACTAATGATCGCCTCTGCTGCACACCCAAATAAGCTTCACATTCCCCCATTTATATATTATACTAAACAGATAAACAAGCAACGCCCCCCCAGCACCACCCCCACACCCACACCTCTACACACACCCCCAGCCCTTTCCCAGTGCCTTCCACAGAAGGAAACGCCCAAAGTTGGAAGCAAAATTGTGTCGTCGTCGTCGTCCCCATCTGCCAGAGTGCTAATCACGGGGTGGGAGTGTGTTTGGTGTGACAGCTGTGCCGCCTAATGACAATCATGTATTTCATAAACTCCAATTGTGTCTCCGCACCGACTAATCAATTCCAGCATGAGTGAATTAGAAAGTTTCTGCCGTCAATCTCCCTGAAGGCAGAAGCACTCGTTATAATCTGGTGTGTATTTGTGTGTTTGTCCGTGCCTCAGGTGAGAAGCCCTATAAGTGTTCGTGGGAAGGCTGTGAGTGGCGGTTCGCTCGGAGCGACGAGTTGACAAGACATTATCGCAAGCACACCGGTGCCAAACCCTTCAAGTGCGCCCACTGCGACAGGTGAGACTCTTCTGCACCATCATGCTCACACAGTTGGTGTGGAGATGCAGCCCTGGTCAAATTCCAGTAGAAATGTTTTGGCAAATATGAAAAGGGGCATATTAAAGAAGCCCTTATGTTCATGTAGAAAATCAACAAGATATAAATTTATATACATATTCAGAAGTATGATCATGTAATGATACTCAGATATGAATCCAAATGCAGAAAACACTGAGTAGAAATATATCCCAAGCCGAAGTGCAAGATGCAAAGTCCAAAACAAATTAAACTATTGAATCATTTCCAAAGCAAGTGTACAAGCGAAAAGAGCAATTCAAATATCCAGAAAAGGGGAATACATACAAGAAAACGGCAAAATGCATGGTAACTAGGCAGGGCTCCTAGGTCTATATATACTCCTAGGCCTAGTACTCATGTGATCCTGATTCTCTTGGCTGTGTGAACTCTGGGGTGGTTGTCTGTAGAGGATTCTCTGGAAGCGTCATCTAGGTATGCAAAATTTGGGGGCGGGTTTCTGCATATTTAAATGTACTTTTATGGAACAGTCTCACTCCTTTCTGTCGCTCTCAGGACTTTTCTCTGCGATGCCCTGTCTTTGTTTACAATGAACACGTGTTTTTTGTTTATATTTGGACTCTGTCATGCCCTGCTTCATGTTGTTACTCACTCCTGACTCCTCCCTTGCCCTTATCTAAACACCTGTTTACTTTTTATTTCCTGAAAATGTAGACTATGCAAAAGTCGCAGCAACTATAACTTAATATTTTTTATTTCCACTATATAAAGCTCATCATATAAACAGAATGCGGGATTTAAACTGCAGAAAACTCCCCATGTCATTAGACCAGGGATGCTTTGCATATCATCGCTGTCTGGCCAAAACGAAAAAAGGTGGACAAAGAAAAAAGGTGGAGTTACATGGTTTTCGCCTGACAGCGGCGATGACTGTGCATACATATGGTGGTAGTCTTAGGCTAAAGGAAATTATGAAGAGCACTTTTGGTATTCACAGTTAATTTTATGTACATCTTATTATGTATTGTTTTACAGAGAGTGCAGCACAGATGATATGGTTAGGCAAAGGTCTTACAGTAACATTTGTGTCCATTTTGCTTAATGCTGCTGCTGGAGCAACAATCCGTCTCCCCATATGGACTAGGAGCTCTGAAAACAATGTTGATTCATCTTTCCCTTTGATATACATAGGTCCTTCACACAATTTCGGCTCAGAGTATCTCTATTTTTTGCAATGATTCTCGCTCTCTGCTTATTCTGCCTTTTCCGACACCTCTGGGAATCCACTCCACTGCTGTCAGGGGAGGCCCAGATTACCATTAGATTAAATGTTGCATGTGTAGACAAGAACAGTGTGGAAAGAGGCTCTCTGCATGAAACTAACCTTAAATACAGCACAGCGAGACGCACAACCTGTAGACCAGCCCTCAGGCCGAGCTGTAATCTGTCCTGCCCATGTCCGGGCCCCCTGTCTGGAGGGGTGGGTGGAAATGAACCAGCTGGTATGATGCCTCCTGGCAGCATCTCGAGCCACCATCTGTCGAACCCTGCCAAAAAAAACTGGACTGGACAACAAGCCAGACTCCACTTCGTATTTCTGTGTACTGTATATAAAACCTTAGCATTGTAGTGCAGTATTGTGTGCAAAAACTCCCAAGCAAATAAGGTTGAGAACAGTGGTGGCTCCTGGTCAATTTTTTTGGTGAAACAACCCTTCATCCCCAGCGTGCGCCATGAAACAAATTCAGTACCTCGCTGTGCACCCTGGGCAGCTTGATTTTCGTGCCCTAAGTACTTTACGTCCATGTTCTGCTGTTGCTGCCTCACGTTTTGATGTATCTTCTCTCTCTTGCTCTTCCCTCAATCTCCTCATATTTAGCGTTAAAACACTACAAAATATAAAAAGTATTTTATCGTATATATCTTACAAACACGTAATAGAAATGTTTATTTCAAGAGTGCATAATTAACAATATTTCTAAATCCAATCTAACCTATTTCTCACCATATAAATTCTACACCCCTAGTCTTCTTGGTGAAGTCATTCATCACTCTAACATTCAGGTTTTTACCTAACAAAGCAGGGATTTTTTCCCAAGGATTTCACCAGTTTACAATTGATAGAAAAAACAGGTTTCGCAGTCTCTCCTGTCCCATGGTATTGCATTTGCTACTTTTCAGATGTTTCAGACAGGAAAAGCTTGCACCAAGCTTCTTTCCACACCGGCTAAGGCCGCTTGTTGCAATCAAGGACACAGACTCTGACATAACCAACATTCTTGAAAAAGTTTTTCTTTTCCACTATGAAAATCCTTATTCAAGTGACTGGATCCATCTCACACAGGGTTTAGCAAGTAGCTATGGGAGTATTGGCCATTAAGCAGCTAACTATCTTCCAGTGCCCAGCTTGGCTGGGTGTTGGTGAGGATCGCTAGCAAGCAGTCAAGTTAAAAAGCTAATGACCTTCCTTCTGTGCACTTGTACACAAATTACAAAATATAAAATAAAAAGATATATTGTAATTAATAGTAGTATATAATTTGTTAAGCGTTTTGTTAAATATGAAGCTGCAGTCTTAGTACAGAAAATAAAACTAAGTGAAAAACAATTTCAGAGGCGGTGATTGGCCACAGTGTTATGTCAGTTATTCTGAAGTGGAGAATTATCCTATCACAGCAAGCAGTCACTTGTTTCACATGTGGGACTTATTTACCATTAGATTCCAATGAAACCTCGAAAATCCACAAGCCTCCAGGGTCTGAGGTGATTTACAGCACAGTGACATTGTTTCAGCTGTAGTTTTACAAAAGCCTCCACTGGTTGAGAATGGTCCTGCTAAGAGCTATTAGGATATTTAGCTAATTAGCTAATGGTCATTAGCTGCCTAATAGCTTTCATCATCTAAAAGTGATGCTAGCACTTCAGGCACAGTAATGCATGACCTGTTCCTTTGATTTTCCAGCAAGTACTGCCTGGAGTGACTCACATCTTCACGCTCCATTTTTATCTCCTACAGGTGCTTCTCACGGTCGGACCACTTGGCACTGCACATGAAAAGGCATATTTAAGGAGGAGGAGCTGGCACGAAAGCAAAGGAGAGGAAGAGAAAGAGGGGAGAGAGTGAGGTACTGCATAAAGGAGGAGGCAAAGCAGCGCACAAGTCTGTCTGCCTGTGGCTCCAGCAGGAGATCCTGAAGGACGCGTGCAGAGGACACGGTTGGATATGCTGGATATACCCCGAACGCTCGCAGCAGGAATGTGAGCTGCAACAGCTCATCTGGCGGCTCAGATCAATTTGTCCGGACCTTCTGATCCAAGTTTGAGGAACTGACCAGCCCAGCATGAGCCAATTAGAAGATGGAGCAGGAGCATACACCACATCAGGACCTGCCGTGAAGAGCAGCAATGATGAAACCCGGTTACCAGCAGCGGTTGTTAATATTGACTACAATGAGCTGCTATGGCCTACATAAGTAGGTCCATTTCCACTGTAAATCACAATATTACCCAGGACAGCAGACACCCTCAAACTGAAGGTCTCTCTTTTGGAGCCAACCATCATTTTTGCTTCTTCAGGCCATTGCTGGGATCAAAAGGCGAAAACTGACCAGACTGGATCTACTGTAACATTCTACTGCTGGGCACCATAAGCTGATTGGAGGCAGTGGAAGAAAAGACACGCCCACTCCTTTAAAATATGGAAGACCCTCACTCTTTTAAGTCCCTCCCTGCCACACAACAGCTGCGCAGCGATACTTTTATACCTTTCATAACAAATAAAAAAGGAAAAAAAATGGTAACATTTTACTGAAGACCTGTATTTAAATGGCTACACGACACATACATAAACCTGTCATGACAACTGTCATAAACCAACATAATCATGCATAATTCAGGTTCATTTCTCAATGAAATGACATCAAAATAACCCTTTGGAATAACTCTTTAGTAATGTTCATGTGGATTAATGCTATGAGAGGTTTATGTAGGTGTCATGAAGCCCTAAACATGCTGACCTGCAGTGAAGTGTTACCAAATATTTTTCTCTTTCTTTCGTCTTTCTTTTTTGCTTTCGTTCTGTGCACAATGAAAAACAGTTGCCATTTGCACACAAAGAATCAAGGATTCTACACACGGATAGCAGCTGAAATTGTAGGAATTTCTGGAATGAAAGCCTACTCCAATACTAAAAAAAAAAAAAAAAAAAAAAAAAATGTGTTCTTGCACATGTCTTGAGTGTCCTAAGCCACACACCCATAGGTGCTGTTTATGCCCCTCAGCATTTTTGTTTCCTCACAAACAGCTTGATATTTTTCTCTAGGCTGTTCAGGACTAGCATGCACTGATAAAAAAAAACAGCAAAGTTTGTCAGTGAGCTTTGAAACATTGTTTTTTTTTCAGTTCTGCTTTCACACATCATAACGACGTTGCAAGGAAATGTCCAAATGGCTGCATTTTGTAAATATTGCTTATATTCACAAATCTTTTTTTTTTCTGTAACCGTTGTCATTTTGGCTGACATTTCTGATGAATGTAAAAAAAAGAGATATGAGTGTCTGCGAGTGCTTATGTGAACAGTATGTTGGTGTACCACATTCAGTGTTATGTCATAAGGTGCGATATAGGTCAGGGAAGCTGGTCACCTCTCACGTTTTGTACATTGTTATTACATGTATGACAGGAAAAGAAGAAAACACAAATGTAATTTTTAGGGCTGGCCCAAATAACTTTGATGAGTAATTTCTGGAAGTACGGTGATTTTTATATGTGTGGCTGTAAGTAGTGTTTGAGTACCGATGGTCTCCAGAGAGGGCGATGCTAAACCCGAGAACTCCAGAGCCTCAGGCTAATTAGTTGGACGAGTTCTGGCAGTGGATGATGACTTTCTTCTTCAGGGTGCCCAAATGCAGTCTGAAGGCTTAGTGTCCAGCACAATTTGGTGAGTTCCCTGCTTAAACACATCCCTTTTTTTTATTGTCAGGTTTTGTGAGTGTCTTTGAGAAAGGAAATTGTGAGAGATACTGACCCTCCATGACCTGAGGTGCTCCTGGTCTACATGAATCAAAGCGAGGCATTTGAATGCGAGGCTACACCCAAGGAATCTTGACTAAATAAATAAGGCGTACAAGCAGCTGGGCTTCAGCTGATTTAATACATGCGATACTGTGGGTATATTGAATTGCAGTAGTAAAATTATTTCAAATTATTGTTAGAATGCAAATGATACTTTTTATGGGTGATTTTGAGAATGAGTAGTATGAGTACCGGTGAACACCACTGAATATTCAAAGACTGTAAAATGCTGTTTTTCGACCATTTCCTTTGGTCCACCTATACAAAATATTCAGGAGGGTCTATAGAAAGTAATGGGTTCATAGAAAAAAACACAGTTTTGATATGAACACTTAATATTAACACATCTTTTAGTTTCATTTCTCATGTAGTATGTGAATTGACAATGGTGGGATAAGTGTGGGAATGATGATGTTCTAGATTTAATATACAATCAAGAGAGCATTTCAGCACTTTTCAGCAGAAGTGAGGCTAAATGTCATCAAGAAAAGAAAGAACTTTTGTCACTATGTACTATGTACGATTTTTAATACTCCCATTCAAATCACATGTTTTTCTGTTTTTTGAGTTAAAATAAGTACTTCAATATAACTTTCTAAGCATATTTTAATGCAACATTTCTATTTATTTATGCTAAGAATACTGGAGAAAATAAGGTAAATACAATTATTATAATATAAATAAGCCATAATGGTATGCTTTATTTTTTCTAGTATGTTACATTTAGCCAATAGACAGTAATTGTGCACTTTGGTGTGTTGTCTGTAAATGATACTTATTTAAACTTACAATCATGAAAGCATGTAATTTGACCTGGGATGTCCAAGAACTGTTCCTCAAAAAATCTGAGTTACACAGTTTTCCAGGTTCCCCAAATCTAGTCAATCAGAAAAGCCAAGCCAAAATTCCCAACTAACACTAGAAGACAACAGTTACGCAAATGTTTTTGGATCAAAACCTTTCTCAATTTGGTCAAACCACATGTATGTAGCTTTTCATTAAAGTGAATAAGATTTGTGGTTAGGACACAGTATGACTTACTAAGAGCTGCAAAAATGAGCAAAATCTCACCACTCATAGCAAGTTGTATTGTGTTCTAAACCACATCAACAAGTCTTCTTCGCCTTAATGAAGTGCTGTATATGGTTTGAGCAGGTTAAGAGAGGTTCTGGGATGTATTTACAGAAAGGATTTTATAGTGTTAGCACCATTAGCCTCATAGCTCCAGTTCTAAATGAAGGAAGAAATCTGTTCTTCAAACATGTCCTGCTGGTTGACAGACTGATCTAGAAAATTGTGTGGAAATGTTTTCCTTTCTCTCAATTTTTTTTAAACTAAACTGTACCTTTAATGTGGAATGATACAAAATAATAAACCTCCACTCTCCTGCCAACATACCAAACAAAGAAGGCACCACACCAGTGTGTGATATTTAAGCCAGGGCTCCTGCTGTCTGGTCATCTGTCAGTACCATGTACCGTGCCCTTTTCGCTCAGTTGCCTGACGTGAACTAAAGCATGAGCAATCTGACAGCATCACCGTATTGATAACAAGTTAGGAATTGGGCTCCTCCTGGCAGCAAGCTGCCCTGGTCGGCCCTTCAATGAGGTGGAACAGAGTAAGCCCACTGCAGGGGGTGAAGGTAGGGGGAGTGCTACGCTGAACTTGTGCTGAGTGGGTAGGTCTTATCACGATTGCCCGACACAGTCGATTTCACCCCTGTAGCTGAGTGTCAGCTTATCCCCCACTATCCTTATACAACACACAGACCACATTACCTTACAAAAAGAACAACAAAGATAAAACCTACATCCCAGATCGGGTCATTTAGCTATCCTGATATATTTTGGAGTGAAGCTATCAACACAATTTGATCATTCACCATGTTTGTAACCCACATTTCACTTTTTTCTTAATTAGCAAAGGAGCTAGCAAAGGAGTCTAATATTGCTGAAAGTCGGCCAGTCCTATAAGGCAAATACATCCTCTAAAGGTCTCCCAACCCCTCCAAACCATATTCCGCTCTTCATCAGATTCGCACAGGCTGGTATTAGGCTGCAGGTTTAGCGTCTCAAGAGTTGGAAGTCCTGATCTTGGGTCTGTTGTAAATAAATAGGAATCCAATCCCAAATAAGCCCTGCTTGTAGCTTATTTATTTTATATACTCACAATAAGTCACACTGTCCTAAACCACATCCACAAGTCTACACCATCTTGTTGAGAGCTAGACAGAGCTTGTGTGGGACGACAGATGTGTTGACCCTTTTTATGCAAATGATTTGGGCAACTTTTGACTTCTAGCATTTGTTAGTCACAGCCTTATATCTCCTGTTCTGAACTAAAGACACAAAAAAATTGGCCTCCTAACAGAGCTTATCTTAAATGTAGTGCACATGTGAGGTTTCATGCTTTACTGAGTGTACACAAGGTTCATTCCTTTTAATAATGTATTTTAGAACATGGACATTTCCTTTATAACAGCAAAAAGTACTTACAGAACAATATTTCAGGGATTTTTTAAAGCAGCTCTAAACATACAAGGCTCATGTTCCTAAAGCCTTATTAGAGCAAGAGTGTTGATTAAGGGTCACGTGAACAGATCCAAGACCAGCTCTCAGACATTTGAATACAAGGAGCCAGATTCACAAAAGTTCTCCTAAGAACAAACGTATGCAAGGTCTTAAAAATCTGTTTATCAAAATGTCAGAATAAAACCACATTAAACTAAACTTTAAAAGAATTAGAGATTAAATTAGCCAACAAGGGAAAATAACTCGTGCAGCTACTATATATTTAGAAGCAGTCTTATAGAAAATATTTATGAAAATTTAGAATTGTGTTGAAGAGAAAGGTTATAGAACTTGACCTTTTCTTAAGTACTGAAACCATCGTTCTTAAGATAATTGTGTGAATCAGGCTCCTACCCTTCTCCCATTGCTTCACCCACTGCTTCTTTAACAGTTCTGTGTGATATGTGTAGATGCACCAACTACACCATTCCATAAATTAGGTACTTCGTATCCAGATAGCACCGACTTGGGGTAAAATTGAGCACAAACAACATTGGTTGTCTTCTTTCTCTTAAATCAATTAAATTAAATCAGTTAATGTTTACTGAAGATTTAATCTGAAGATTGCGATGAATGTGAATGTTATGCGTGTGACACTGAAGTTCAGTTTGCCATTTACAAACCTCTCGAAAGTTATTCCCATTAATCCACCTAATTCTTCCCACTTTTGCTGTGATATCATGCCCTCTGTCAACCTCCCATGTATCATATATAAGTCTTTCTCTCTCTCCCCCCAGTCCTTGTGTTACCTTTGATGTAAAGAGCATTCCCAGATCTTATTTGTATTATATGATGTTAGTATGACAATGTTCTTTATTAAGGAGAAATGAAAGAATTTATTTTTGTTACTGGTTTGTTTCGTAATTCTTTTTTAAACTGGTATTGTAATATATCTATGCAAGAACTGTTGAGTGAAGCGATTTTATTTAAGAATGTCATCATGTGTAATAAATGGTAGAATCTTGGGTGTGTCATGTTCTTGTTCTGTTGGGGCCTGTTAATCAGCCACGCCTTCAACAACTCTGTTTCGTAATGTTGATATAACCATGCCATAAAACTCTCAAGACAGTTATCAAATGTTGAAATGAGTTCTCATGCCAGTTTCTATTTTTATATCCATGCCACAGTGAGGTTAACATGAATTGTCATATCAGATACCATAATGTATGATGTAATTACAGACACATGCTAATTTAATTTCATGCCAACAGACATAATAATTTAATGGCGCTGTTGTATTAACTGATGCAATGGACAAAGAAAGCAAACAAAGGACATTCACCATGATATGTTTATGCTATGGGTGAGTTATGTAGGCGCAACCAAATAGTCGGTAACCATTTTAGAGTCTCCGGATTGTAGGTATTGTCTAAGCAAGTATGATATACTAATTATACAGTAATTATCAAGAGCAATCTGTCAAAATACATTTCACTGAAATGCTGAACAGTTTCTTGCTATTATCCTGATAAAGAACAGCCAAAATATTTGTTTAACAGATATTAATTTGCCATTTCATGGTAAGTGCAAACTCAATATAATGTTACATGTTCATGCATGGTTAAGTCTTGATCTTCTGAAATTGTATCTGTTAAAGTAGCAGTGCTCCAGGCTGGCTAAGGTAATCCCCATAAGACAGTACAGTTAGATTGTCCATTAATGCTGAGATAGACAACTCATCATCGCATTGATTTATCAGTTTACTCAGGCTTTAGCAGGGACTCCAGTATATGTAAATAAAAAACAAAACAAACACTGATTGATGTTGTGCACAATTACATATGGAATTGCATTTCTATAAGCAAAATTGAGCACAGGCCCAGCTGAAAGAGATTGAGTAGGGTAGTCTTTTCTCAATACACTGAGAAGCTAATGGCTCCCATGTAGCAATTTGGACCTTAATTATCAACTGATGATATTCATGTCATTCTTTCACCCTGTGTCTTACTATAGATTGCAGCTTTGACAGCCACCTAGATGACTACCCTGCCAAGCCCTTTGCTCAAGACAAAAAAGTCAAACAGGATAATTCAATTACTAATGGATAATTAAGGTGCAATTATGTGCAAGAAAATGGCTTTCCACACTATATTAATCCTGCAAACACCTCCTGTATGGGTTCTTCCCCAAAGGTTGCTCATCTATAACTAATGTACCTAATTGAATCGGGCACTGTCATCTTGCCACGTGTTCCCTGCTTTCAGCTTGGCTTATTATCATTTCGCAATTATACAGACATGATATAATTGCTCCAGTTCAGGTCAGAAGGAATCCTTTTGCAAGTCTGTAAATATGGCGACATAAAAATTGTTTCTTTTTAAAAATAAAGATCAGTCAAATCTCAAATACATTTTCCTCCTGAGAAGAGTATTCCCCAACAATAACAAAATATACATATGGACATTTGGATAGCTTGTATCTACTAGGTCTGAATGAATTATTTTACTGTAAAAAGTCTGTAAAACTACAAAGATAATAAAGAAAATGCAAGGCTGTTTGTAAATCTTTGTAAGCCTACCCTAGCTACTATTAATCAATCTACTTATTAGGGAACATGAATGGGAATAATGAAGGCTTCTACTGGCTATGAATAATGAGATGGCTGAAGATCCAGATGTATCAGAAATAGTCAATAGTCAGAAGTAATTTTCTCCCCAATTGAGTTTCAGTCGTTAGCACTAGCTAGGAACACCTCCATAGCTTATTGTTACTAACACTGAAAGACTGACAAATAACAAAACCACATGTTAACTGCCAATAACACAATGCCAATGAACAACTCAACATGCCTGGAAACCAGTAACTGTACTCTTACACTCTTATATGTGTATACAAATTAGTATTGTGTAAACCCCAAAGAAGTAAATCCCAAAAAATATACCCATCTTGACTGACTATATCTTCAGTAATATGCAGCACACAGTTTTTGTCTCTGTTGGTTTCATCTGACAAAGACTCAGAATCAAATTTCAGGTTGATCATCAGTGCCTGACCTCACAGATGATCTGGCATTGGGGTCCTACTTTGTCAGTTAAACTCCAGACTGCCTGGAGTCATTTGATTTCTGTAGTGTGAGATGTCAGCGACGTAACCCATTGTGGAGCTAGAAGAGAGAAAAAAGTAAAGAGAAATGTTCACAATTTGCTGCATTCTGGAAATTGTTTGAGTGCTAAAACTTTGATGCCTTTATCATAACCAACATGTCACATGCAGCTCTCGCAGAACATAATGAGATCTGTGCTACAACCCATTCCTGCACAGTTTTAGCGTTAACCGTGAGGTTCGTAATTTTTGTGGCTGAAACTGTGTGTATAATGTCTAACTGTGTAGGGTTTACGACCAGAAATTCTCTAAAAGACAAAAACAAACGTACATGCAAGCAATGGGTAATTCTAAAGCAGTCAACAATATCAAGACAAAATATAAAATATTTTGAGAGTGAGTTAGTAACAAACATTCGGCATCCTCCTTATAATCAGGCCAAGACAGAGTTGATCTGATCCAGAGAATTGTATATTAGTCAGTATACACTTCAATATACACTACATGGGTGATCCTCCCACATTTTGCTGAGCCCACCCTTAAATCAGTATGCATAAGAAAGGGAAGTGTTTGCATATTAACATGCACACTCATCCACCAGATCTGTATACATCATGGACAGGATGCCTAAAATATGCTACTGTTCGGCCATTTATGCTAAAATTGCTAACAAAAAGACGCTAGCAGTTACCACAACATCATTTGAACAATTCTTATCTGTAGTTGTTGGCGTTTTTGGGGAGCAACATTAGATTTATTGACAAATTTATTCATTTAAATTGGTGCAAGTCTTAGTTATTTGAGTTCTCTCTCTGTCTCTCTCACCATGTCAGGTTTGAAGCTAAGCTGGTGAGCTATGCAAGTTCATTCACTGTGCCATTTGACATTGTGCAGCCCTATTCCACATTTCAAGATGCTACATTTAATAAGTCTTTAATCTATTGGGGAAAAGCTGAGTTTTTTCATTTTGACATTGACGTTTATACCCAACAGCCTTGATGAACAGACCAGACACTCAAGAAATCATATTTTAACCTTCAGATTAACTGTAGAACGCACTGGCCCCTCCCTGCTCCCTTTCAGTCTTCATGTTACTATTTAATGGGATCTGACAGACCGTATCAAGTCTTCTTAAACCTATATCCATAAAGACAATGAACTGGATTATTCTTTGTCCTAACTGAATTAGCACTTTACTTGAGGGATCTTTTAGGATCAGAACATCACATATTATGGTTTCTCATCCACAAGCTTTCAAATCATTAGAGCAATGGTTTGTCTTTCTGACATGCTGTGAAATTCTGTTGTGGAACAACCCATTACACCATAAACCTTTACTGCTGCAGAAAAGATCAAATATTGTTTTGAACCAGAATACATCTGTATACTAAATATTTGCACATTCATATACTGACGAAAGTCTTATGGCATCATGCAAGTTAGAACAAAAATGTGTCCGGGCTTAGATTCTGTCTGATTCTCACTGTATTCCAGCAAAATCTGTCAAATTTAGGCAACAATGGAAGAAGAATCCATCTAAACCCAACTGCAGATCTGTCTAGAGCCAACATTTGCCCAACAAAATTCTGTCAGAATGCAACTAAAACAAAACAAAATTCTATATGAACGTAACACTATCCCAACAAACCGAATGTTAGTTCAGTGAAATTCTGGCTTAACCGACATTAGCCTAACAAAATTTTGATCTGAACCCAACATTATATCTAAACCTGGCTGCAGTCTGAAAGGAGAGAGCTGCATCACTAAAATACGACTCAATGTACAAGTTCTCACAAGAGCCACCATCATAACAATAATACAGAGGCTACATGGATATGAGAGAGTGAAAATTGCAGAGTGGTTGGCCCAAGCAACCACTGTTGCTCTCCCTGAAGACATCACTGAGTGACCATGATTACCTCTCGCTTATGGCACACTATATTGATACAAATTGGAAACTGTGTTCACATACTGTGAACATAATGAAAATAGAAGAGAGACAACATGCTGGAAGTCATGATCTGAGCCTTTATGGATGCATCAAACAGATGAACATGATGGTAGAAAACGTAAATAGCAATTTAATGAAAGGTTGAAATGTAATAAACGCACTGTGATGAAGCTTCTTTCCTCCTTTCTTAAAAAAAAGTGCATGGCTGATCAAATGGAAAAAAAGTTAGGGTCAAATTTAAGCAAACTAATCAATTGAACAAATCAATAATGATTAATCATTACTAAATATGGAAAAAAATGTATCATTTTGCTATTGTATTTTTTTATATATATATAATTTTGCTCAATTAAAATATTGTAACTATATTGTGCATTTAATTTGAACCCAATTTTAAGCTTCAATATTAGATACTAAAATTAGGACACGTTGTATTTTATTCTTACAGCTATGATATTTTATTATTAAAATGCATTTATTATTAAATCTATTCTTACGTTGATGACGCCCTCGAAAGCTAGGTAAGACTGCCATCTGCAGGCTACAGGCAGCTTTACAGGTTTGTAGCAGCACTGAACGCCGTAACACTGTAGACTGATCAGAATTACAGCGTAGTGTTGCTGGCTGCTGTTTTATTGTAAATTAGTATTTAGTGTTTATATTATTAGTATAGAATTTACTATCTGACCAATTTTTTACCTCCTATGTAAAAAATGGTCCCATTTTGTCAGTTATATATGTTTATGTTAGAATTAGCTTGTAGCTACCTGACTAGTTTCCTCTGAATGTCTTTGTGCTGCATTCATTTATTTGAAAATGTACTGAATAAACTACCCCCTACCTGGATTCCACACTATTGCATGTCCTTTATTCTTCCTGGAACTATAGAGCTAATCTATGAGACTGTTCCAACTTTTAATTTTTTTTGAGAAATGGTGCCTAATTCCAGTCCTTGAGGACCAGTATGAATCACATAGGACTGGATAGGTGTGCACCTGTTTGAGGACATTTGTCCAGTCTATACCTATGGCCAGACAAAGATCATGTGCAGTAATAATTTGGAAACTAGTTTATAAACAGACCACACAACCATTTTGTACTTCTTCCTATGATTATCATGTCATCAGTTGTCAAATTGGGGATCATTTTTATCCAACAGGAACTCTGCAGGAGAAAAAAGAACACCGGCAAATGTCACGTTTCCCCACAGCATCTTATAGTGTGAGAGGCAATCAATGCATGGAGGGTCAAACTACCAGTCACTAGGCAGAGGTCAGTTTATAAAACACCAAAAGTGTGTTTCTGAAATATGTTGAAAATCTTTATATGTGAGATTTATATGTGTTTGACATTTAAGCAATTACAAAGTTTCTTCGAAGATTTCCCAAATCTATCCCCATTTCTTCCCCAAACACCCAACTATTTCCACTAACAAAAAACACAGTGACATTGGTGAACTCAGAAGGAGACCACCAGAGACAGATTTGGGGAGAATACCAGTTCTGGTCAGTCGCAAACAGAGAAAGCTCCTACCCACCCAAATAGAAAGAGGCCAGTCTCCATGGGCAGCTTTGGGGATCAAACTTACAGTCTCCCACCTGTAGAGCCAGTGCTTACAAGGTCACATTAATCAGGAGCCCCAAGGTTTTATAAGGAATTTTCAGCAAGAGATAAATGAACCGTTGAATGTCTTATTTTATTATAGAATGTCTTATTTTTATGCCTCCATAAATCCACACCATTATGAAGAAGTCTACAAACAGACAATCATGAACTGGCCATTTTCCTTTCACCACAGCTGAATGTACCAACATTACTATTAGCTCAGAAAAACAACCTAAAAATATATATTTTGTATTAAATACAATGTACAATGTAAATGGCGTAAATATTTTATCACATTTTTTTTTAATAGCTGCAAAACATTCACAGTGAAATCACAAAGATATACAGAAATGTCGAACAGTTCCTGAATGTGTTGCAGAAAACACCCTTGATCTTCATTAAAAATTTTAAGTCATTTTTATTTTACCATTTTTTTTATTCATCATGATAAAATTATGGTCACTGTATTCTCCAGCCATCCATCCATTGTCTACCCCTTTATCCCACACTCAGGGACGGGGGTGGGGGCTGGAGCCTATCCCAGCTGCTGCGGACGAAGGCGGGGTACACCCTGGACAGTCGCCAACACATCGCAGGGCCACACACACACACATTCACACTCACACGTCGCTGTATTATGGATTTCCAATTCAGAATGAATTAGAGTGACTCCTGACCGGTATCTTTTTCCATACTGCTTTTGTAGTGCACCAAATAAGCATAAAATATTATCTCCTTCAACCAATATGGCCATTTTAAAACAAATGTCTGAGAAGAAATCATTAATAAACAAACTGGTTCAGATAAGAAAATGCAGTTAACTTTTTGACAAGACGATGGTGTTTTGTTTTGATTTAGATATCAATCTTAGTTCTGCTGTTTGGGCTTTATTCTGCTGTTGAATAGAAATATACTTTTCACTCATATATAAGTATTTCCCAGACACAGTCAGGCTAAAGCATAAGTGGAGCTCAATTCTCCATCTCTGAATAAAGCTTTAAAAACTTTTTATAAGATGGAAAACAGAAAAGAGCAGAAGAGGACAGTATCCAACCACTTTCTGGGGGAACTGTATTATGATAGTTTACCATGTGTTCTCCAGTCTCATTGGGCTTAATATATAGTTACTTATCTATAAAGTATTAAACAAACTTGTTGGAAGACATCAAGAACTTTCACCTATGTTTCATCATTGTGTACAAATTTTTATGCATAATTATTGAGCAATAAGATAGTTAACCCTCCCAGATGTGTTATATAATATGTGTACCTGAATTCTGTGTGACTTATCTTTCTCAGTTAAGTACTGAAAAGGAAATGTTTTGTGGAAATGCTCTCTGCTTACAGGAGGGTTGTGGAGAAGGCCCTGTGATGTAACCTTCAAAGTAGAGCTCTTGTTACTGCAGTTGCTTACACTTTTTAGCTTTCTCAGCATTTTACAAGTTAATTAAAGTCAATGCTTAAGGCAAACAACAACAAGTTACTGTCATTTTTAAGTAATTCATTACATTACAATTTTACTGTATTTAAA
>JBBMFX010000080.1:22985156-22996370 GCA_037832545.1 Rhabdalestes septentrionalis | reverse complement strand
GAAAAGACCATTCAACACCTGATTTTGTTAAATGATGTGCCTTTTATCGATCAAGAAGCAGTGAAAGCATGAGCAAAACACAATTACTATTACACAAACATTCTCTGTAAATAGTCTCAAAAACAAACTAGCCGTTTCCATTGCTTTTACAGGTTCAAGTTCATCTACAGGAGCAGGGATTAAAACAAGAAAGAAAAAAAACAAACAAATCTAGGACTTGAATCGTATTGATCCCTCTTATTTAGATGAATTTTGAAGTTTTAGCAGGGGTGAAGAGGTACTACTCATGCTAAAGTCAGACATTTTTACAGTGTCGAGATGTATATGTTTCCAGTTGGTTTTATTTCTAAACGGGTACCCAGAAATCACTAAAAACAAAACGGACTTTGAGTGCAACTGTAAGGTTTCATTACTCCCATCGTATAAGCCATCTACATGAAGTAAGGTAAGAAAAAAAACAAAAAAACAATAATGATATATACAAGTATCTATGTATATAATATTATTATATTTAACCATGTACAGCTTGGTGGTAGCCTCTGGTAAAGACACTCAGAGCATCAAGAGCTCCATTCACCCTTCCTTTTAAAAAAGGGGCACTTTGAGAAGAGGAACACAACTGAACTCAGCAACATGGGAAACATTCGTAAAATTGTGATGCAAAACGCCCAATTGAAAAATTTGGGAAATCCCAAATGCCACATTATTTATACATTTTCTGCAAAAGGATTGGTTTGGCATTCAAAGACTACGCAAACCAGAACAGTATACACCAACCTGACAGGACTTTCCCACTATATGGGGGGTCTTATCATGCACTAAGGTACGGAGGGAAAACAAAACTGATTAGGCTCCAAAGAGCTTCTGGTGAAACCTAATCCATTCCCACCAGCCATCAACACTAAAAGCAATAATAAGGGCGAGCTGGGGGCAGATTGTTGTACTTATTGTGCAGAATTTCACCAGTGCTAATGGTGTTACAACCAAGAAAACTACTGAAAACCATTGCAAAGGGCACTCTTGACGTCATTTGCGGGATTCTTCAGTCATCTGTAGGAACATTCATCCCATTTTAATTGTGCAAGATTAGAAATAATGCTCTCAAATCATCTGAAACAGTACACGTCTTCTGGGCTCCCGTAACATGTGCAAGGCATACATTAAACTGCTGATTACTTCATAACTAGCTTATATTCAAAAATAAAAAAAAACCAAAACCAAACAAACAAAAATCCCCAACCCTAAACATATACACAACAGTATATATTAACATTAGCTATAAATGATAAAACTCTTCACCACTATAAATATAGTCTTTTCCAAGTGCTTGTATCTGCCACGACACATACATTCAGCCTGGCCAGTCGCTTACTGAGCTCTATCTTTACAGACAGAAAGGTCTGATGTTTTCTTCTTGAGTCAGTATAGGAATCCGCCTATACTGAAGGGGGTGGGATATTTCACAAAGCCGGATTTCTCAATAAGCTAGGTAACTTAAGCCTGTAAGTCTATGTTGGCCAAGAGGGATGTAACTGATGAATGTTCCTATTGGGCAATCTTCTCTCCAGACATGAGTTCAGCTAACTGTGAAATAACTCTCAGGTTGTTTGTGACTGTCTGGAGTTTAAATTTCCTCGTCATTAGTTGGGAGTGGCTAAGCGTGCAATAACCATAGAAGCATAAAAGAAAGAAAGAAGAAAATTCAGACTGGCCCATAAGCTGATTGAGACACCATGTGCGAAATTTAGGCAAGATTCGTTACAAGATAACGTTACTAAGCAGGATATCACTTAGGAGAAATAATGATAAAATCCCTCAGGTTATGTAAGAGAGATCCCTATCCTTTTTTTGTTTGTTTTTGTTTGCAATGTTCGTCACCCTACAAATTTATACCTGAAAGGCAAAATCAGGGACAATGTGTGTTTCAGCAAGAGCGCTTGGATCTGATCTACTCCACCAGTTCACGTAATTGCAGTTAGTGAGCGTGGTGAAAACTGACCTCTGCTCAGCACTCTGGTATGCACCACTAAACTTAGACTTCATTTTTTTGTGGTTTGTTTTGGTTAACCTGTTCTCCAGAAGACGAAGAAGAAAAAAATCAGTCACAGTGATCTCACCGCAATAAAACACAAAAAAGCAGAACTGACCAAAAAAAAAAAAAAAAGATCTTCAGACCTTTTCATGAAGCATATATGTCACTGTATGATGTAAATATAGATCTACATGGGCTATAAATAAAAGGGACAGTTTAACAAGTATGGTGGGCAAGCTAGGACTCCTGCTGGTCAGCCTGCTGTTGCTGGCTGCTTGGGGGCGTGTCCGTTGCTGTTGGATCGTGTCCGTCAAAGCCAAGGCCAAGTCCCTCATCCATCTGCTCCAGTTCACTTTGGTCCAGAAGCTCAAAGTCCTCCTCCTCGGCAGGAACAAGAGTCACGTCCGGCTGCTCCTCGGTGCTTGCTTCAGCCGACACATCCACGTCCTCGTCACTCGCCTCTTGGGCCACAGGGGATTCAAGAGGTGACTCCATTGGACAAGGTGGTGTCTCAGTGGGAAGGAACTCAGCCATGGAAGGCCCCTCGCTGGCCTCGGTGGAGCGCAGGAGGGCTGAAAGAGTGTTCTGTACCACAGTGGAGATGGCTGTGCTCACTATCTCCTCGCTGAGGGCTTCTAAGGACCGGGTGGGCCCTTGAGCGGCCCGAGCTGTCGCCTCATCCCCGGTTCCCGCCGTGCTCCGGTCAGCACCAGAGGATCGCCCGTGTCCATTAAAGTGGGTGTTGACAAAGTGGAGCGGGGAAGCCAGGTGCTGAATGAGGAGGCTGGTGGGGCTTTGGGAGTCCTCCTGATGCTCCGCGCTGCTGCCCTCGGTACGGCCAGACCCAAGCACGCCCAGAGGAAAGTGGAACAGGCCAGGTTCGATAGATGGGAACTCGTCCACGGAGGGAAACTCCGGAAGATCCCTGGAGAAGCTCTCCTCGGGTTCACTGTGCACACTCTGCTGGTCCAAGTCTGTGAGGGCAGCAAGGCAGAGATGGAGAATTTGTGATTCGAGCTCTAAGATCAGAACACAACAAACAATGGCAGGGAACGTTCAGAAGATGAATAGCGTCAAATATTTTAGCATTGTGTGAATTTGGATAGTTTCGAGGACAGTGTGAATAATATAAAAGAAATAAAAAACAAACACAGAATACCTATTACACCTGTTTATGGTTAGTGTGGAACAAATGTACACTTTACAAATAATTTCATGAAAAGGCACGAGTTCCTGCCTCAGGGTCAGGATGGTGGCTTCCGTTGTCATACTCTGGGTGCCAGCTGCTGACAGAAAGCACAAAGGCTGCCTTTGTAAATCGCTCAAACCAGTTACTTCAACCAACAAGTTTACCCAAATTCTCTTCCAACTTCACCTAAAGCCTTCACATTCTGACACGTGTCCGTCCAGAAATTCTAGATTTCTTACACAGAGACTAAAAGAATGGCTTTTAAAGGTTGTATCAACCAAAAATGTGGCAAGTTAAAAAACTCTTAACAAGAACAAAAATACAATAAAATCACTGCATTCTCCTCTCCTCTGCTCTTCTGCAGGAACATTACTTACTTCAAATCATAAGATCTACACCAATTAAAAGTCACCAAGGTCCATTCAATTAAATGTCACCCAGGTCCAGTTATTACATTTCGTCCCAGTAGAAAGTACGAACTGAAGTCCATCTTGTGTCTTATAGCTTTCCTCTATGTCCACATTTTCATTCAGTTTACTCAAAATGTATCATTACTTTCCAATGCAGAAAATGAACTGAGTGCACAACTAACTCTTTTACCATAAATAAAAGGAGTCCCAGGCAAATTCATTTAAGTTACAAAACACATTCCATTATCGATCAAAACGTGTTTGTCTTTTTCCCTAGGGTCGGCTCGGGTTATGGGTCAGTATCTACGAGTAGTTTTGCGGGTTGGGCGGGGGGTTTGGTTCTCCTGACGGGTCAGTTTGGGCGGAGTTTAAAAAAGCCGACCCTAGAGACATGATATTCACCTCAATTACTACTGAGGCATACGTATCACTATTGAAAACATGAGCTGGTAGTAGATTAAGTTGCTGTGTAGTCACTGCACAGACATGCACTGAAGGTAGATCAAGATGATGAGCAGAACTTGAGTAAAATGGTCAGGCCTGAAATTAAACCACGCTCTGCAGCCGGCATGTCAAACTGGGCCCCTACAGGGTCAAGGCTGTGCAGAGATTAGCACTTTCCTACTTCTCATGCAGGCTTTGTAAGTTAGCCATGGTCGTAATGAGGCAAAATGCTGAAGTCTACAAAGCTGTGGCCCATGAGTACTGGAGTCTTCAGTACCTTCAGAAACGTCTGTGAGCTGAGGGGTAGTAGCTCTCGACACAGAGAAGCCCCCACTCTCCAGGATAGAGGCCTCCTCATCAGAAAGCTCAGAGTCTGTGATGGCCATTGCCAGGGCTGTGGTCTTCACGTCCACCTGAGCAAAAGCAGAGAAAACAGTCAGAAACCTGCAGCACAAGAGTTAGGCCTGAGAGGGAACATTCGCTGGTGTCACACGCTGTATTTACACTCTAAAACATGCAGAAATTGTTTTACAAATTGTGAATTAAAGTGGTGTACTGAACTTGGGGACAAATTTGTTCTGAAACAATCCAGCTGTATTAGGACATAATACCTGTTCAAAAATGTGACGGCACACTTACAGTGGGGGCAAAGCAGGAAAGTTCTTCCTCACTCTCACTCTCTGTTTCGGCCCTCGGTTCATCTCCCTCATCCTGCTCTTTCTTCACCTCTGCATACAAATAATTCATTAAACAGAATGAAATCAGATTGCTCTAATACCTACTGGCATGTTATGATCCATATTTTCACATTAAATGATGTAGATGGTCACTGGTAATTCCTCTGAACAGATTTATGTGACAAAAGCTGCTATTGGGCAATCGCTTTAGGTAATAGGGAGGTCACTGAAACCAACAGATTTATACAACAGCCAACAGGCCTTCCTTCCTTTCTCCAGAGGATCCCACAGATGTGCGACCAGACTGTTATTTGGGGATTTCAGCTCTTAAACTCTCATGTTCTTCAAACCCCTCCTGAACAGTGTGACAGGGAGCGTTATCCTGCTGAAAGAGGCCATGAAGGGGTGAACTGTGTGTAGATAGATGGTCTATGTCAAAGCAACATCCAAATGAATGCAGGACAGGAGGTTGTCCAGAGAATCACACTCCTCCTGCTGGCTTGCCATCTCCTCATTCTCACAGCGGTTAATAAGGACACACTGACTGGACTTCAGCAATGCAGCTTGATACAAAGCAATCTGTGCTGCGCCGTGTGTTTTGACACCTTTCTACCAAAGTGTAGGATTACAAATTTAATAAACAGTTTAAAATAATCTGATCTTATGTTCTGACAGTAGCTCTTGAAAACCTAAGGTGCAGTAGAATATAATAACATCAGACATATAATTCAATCAAGCAAATGTTGTAACAAAGAGGTTCCTCACAGCTCTTGTAGTGTAAATGAGCCAGACTACCGAGAGATTCACCTTTGTTTGTAATGGTCTGCCCAGTCTGTGATGATTGAATTAGAACTGGTGTTAATGGTTCAGGCTTCCTAGCTGAATACCTCAGTTTCCCCTGCTTTGTTTGGGGTCACCACTGTCTCTAGATAAGCCCCACCCCCTAAAAGTATATAGGCTACAATGTAACACTGTACATCAGAGGACTTTTTCAAGACTGCAACGCCGAGCAGTGAGGATCTGAATAAAGAGAAATTTCTGCTTCGAACATCTAAAAAGCTTCTCCTGGCTTCTTAAGAAGAAATTCACAACAATAGCCAGCATTCACCTCTTCACAGGATCTACAGTAGCTCTTTTGCCACACCGAGTAGCCTTTGCTCCCCATGCATAGGGGCAGCTGGGAGCTTAGTGGTTAGGGCTCTTGCCCAGCAATCAGGAAGTGATGGGTTCGATTCCCAAGGCTGAGGTACTGTCCCCACTGCTCCCTCAGTGCTGTGTGCCTGGCAGCCCGTTGCTTCACTTGGTGGACGGGTTAAATTCAGAACAAGAGTTTCGTGCTGTGTGCTGTGGTGTGTGTTCACATTTAACAGAATGCTCACTTTCACATCCGCCTATTCAGACAACAGGTTATTCTCACAGATTCACTGTGAAGCAGGTCATTTACATAGGTCAGCCTTAAAGACAGTAATAAAGACAGCAAGGAAAGCTCACTTCTCTTGTCATGCTTGCGGTGCTGTGTGTCTCCCTTCATGCTGTAGTCCAGTTTCATCAGGATGGGCTCCAAACCCGTATACATCTTCTGGATGAGCTCGTGGTAAACGACAAGAGGCCACAGCAAGACACTCAGCACTACACAGACAAAGACAAACATTTCTGTTCACTTGCAGCGTCCATCGAAAAGAAATGCACTACTGTGTTAAGACACTCCTTGTCTGAACAGTTTTGCATGTAGTAAATTCTAAAGTGATGTGAAATCCGTCTGACAAATAACACAGTCGGTGCAAAGAAAGCAAAGCAATGCCAGAAGTACAACTCACATATGATGTAGGAGATCATGACTCCAGGCACGTAGTGGCCGACCACAGCAAGCAGGAGACACCCCGAGCAAGTCATCACACAAAACTGTACGAATGAACAAGAGAAAATCTACTGTCAAACAAGACAAAATACACCCATCTTTAGAAAGAAGCAGTCAAATTAAACACTTAACAGGACTCCCATTCCTCATGGAGAAGAAAAAAGGCCTAATTCAGTGGTTAAAAGGTAAAGAGAATTGTGAGGGTGGTAGGAACCAGATGTCTGAACCTTTTCTTGTATCCAAAAGATGATCAAGCTACCTTGAACCAAACTACAACATTAAAAGGTGGCAAATATTTTCCATGACAGCTCAGTTCTTGTTTTATGAGGTTTAGGTCTAATGTGCATTTTTACAATATTTCCATGGCAGGAGGATATATTTTGGGTGTAATCTAAAGCAGTCTGCCACGGAAGTGTAATTATAGTATTAATTAACCTTAACCGGCCTTGCATTCGAAACTTGAGAAGGTCTAGTGGATAGTAAATAAAAATGACTGTGTGGCAGACATCAAAACCACAGTTGTGAATCAGTCCACACTGTAGTTCCTCTGCAAGTGACAATTTCCCAACATGCCGTGTGACATTGTTTACATTGCTACCACTGAACCATGCATGAAGTGGATTTCCCCTTTAAGTCTCCGAGTGATATCATAGCGACAATAACAAGGAGAAAAGAAATGCTCCAGACACCTGCTCTCATCGTCTGGGGCATATAAGCATCCCTCACCTTGCCGTGATTTTGCCGTTTGTACTGGAGCATCTCCTGGATATAGAGGCTACAGGTCAGGTAGCTCTCTGCAAGATGGTGGCTCAGTTCCGCCACACTCAAAAGCCTGGGGTGGACACTCATACTCTCTCTGCATCGGCAAACAGATCACAGAACTGGGGTCAGTGCTTGTTATTTTGTCTGCTTGTGGCTGCACAATATCCACCACCAAAGAAGGATCAATTCCCAGAAACCACAAATCACAGAACCCATTATTTATACAAACTTGTTTGAAATTACGTGGTACAGTTCACTGTACAATTCGAATACATGTTTCTCTTTACATTTTCTTTAAAGATAATGCATCAAGCTGAGTTAAAAATAAAATTAAGGTGTTTGGGATCATATTTGGGGCCTATTTAAGGCTTACACCATTAAAATGGGCATTTTTAGACATTTTGTTGACCACATAACAAATCTGCTTCCCCCACCTCCCCCAAAAAATATGTGGGTGCTCTTGGAATGTAACCTCCGTGATTGTTGGGGGTTTACTGTATACCCCTTTAGTCTAAGGTTATGTATGTAATTGTGTAAAGTAGTGCTCCAGTTTAATAAAGTACACAGCAGTGTAGATATTTAAACATAGAAAAGGCCATTTAACAGCACCAACTGCTTTTCTAAGCCTCATGTTCTGTCCGAATCTGAATTATAAATATGTATAATAACAACAGAATAAATGTAATCAAGCACCTGACTTGCAATGCTTATAAACAAAAGGCGTACCTTTCTATGACGGGCACCTCTGGATGGTGCGCTGCATGAGGAAAGAAGATGAATGAAAAATCATTATAATTAATCAGTGTTTCCCAAGGCCAACTGCTTTCCCTGATTTAACAAACCTAATTCAATTCAGTTAATGTTTATTATTGAGCTGAATAGGATCAGGAATGTTAGGAGAAAGGAAACCTCTAAAATGCATAGAGCAGGGAACCTTCAGGAAATGGTTTGGTCAATACTGCAATAAAGCACCAATATTAAGGTCTTATTACCATTCTCTACGAATATTTAAATATGAAAACTAAATTAAATTAAACAAATACACACATTCTCCTTTATATAAGCATACTTGTGAGGAAATCAATGTACTTTCATTATTATTTGCAAATCCTTCACATTTAGGTCTTAAATGCTTGGTCTAAATTTCTCACATAGAAGTTTTGGACCTGTACATGAAGGGTCAGAGTCCACCGAAGCTTTGGAGGTTCCCCTCCTCCTACACACCTACCAACCGGGCAATCAGCGGTCAAGTTAAGTGTGTTGGAACAAGGGCAAAAAATAGACTAACCATGTAGGAATTAATTCTCCAGCCTTGCTTTGGCCCAAAAAGGTCCCAATACGAAAAGAGCATCAAACAAATGTTGGTTACTGTACTGACTGGTGCAGGATGCACTAAAACAAATGAGAGCAGTTCCACTGGTAACTGTAAAGTTTCTGGTAGCTACTTTTACTCGCATAATAACTTCATCCCGACAGCAATTTTGGTTGAGCGTGCTACTCCAGCACTGCCTGTGTTTGTGATACAGTTCCAGAAATGGGGTCTGATGTTTTTACCAGAGATCTGAGGCAACTTGTCTTTCCATCTCTCCAGCAATGTCAGGATCAGCAGAGACGCGCTCAGGAGGAACAGGGGGCGCAAGGAGGTGGAGGACAGCAGCCTAGAGAAAACACCCACACACGCATCAGCTTTTACAGGCATAAACTTTGATGGTTGACCTTCTTTACATGAACCGATTATATGTTACCTCACATTGGTATGGCCAGTCTCACCTCATGAACTAAGAGCATTTCTACCTGTCACTCACAAGCTAGATAGGTAAATATTAGCCTAGTGGGTAAAACACTTCACTGTGAACCTGATGCCCACTACATTGCAGGTTAAAACCCCAACGTTCTGCCACTGTGTCCGGTCCGTGAGCAAGACACTTAACCCTCGGTTGCTCCAGGGGAATTGTCCGTGTAACTAATGATTGTAATTCGCTCTGGATATACGCGTCTGCCACATACCCAAATAACCACAAATCATATTTCCAATCACCCATTCAAAGTTTATGTTTAAATTAAAAGGTTGACCCTGTTAGATTACGAAGAAAGACTGGGATATATATTCAATTGCCTTCCCATTAAAAGAAACCCTACACAATTATATACATCCTTAAATAGAGCAAAAGTATTTTTAACCACACTGCCTCCATTTCAAAATATTATGTTCGGACAGAACTTATATTCCCACAACTAGATCATAATTGAATTTACATTGATGTAAATACTAATAATATAAAAATGAAAATGTAGCACTTCACATGTTATTTTAGGTTTGAAGAATTGGTGTGGGGCATTTAAAACTTAGCACCACAGTCAGGCTACACCCTGTAAACACTGGGAGCCAAAATACTAAACCCGGGTTTCTGCCTCTGTCCAGCCACATTCTCTTATAAAGTAGATTAAACTGTTCACTCGTGAAGGTATGCAAGAGGCAGGATTTCTATTTGATCATGAGTGTGAGGTCCTGAGTCAGGAGGCTAGCTGAGCTAACGTAAACAGAGCACAGCTAACGGCTAGCGTGTTAGCCAGCCAGCTAACTCCCTTCACGGAGGATTAACGATTCTTTCACAACAAAAACACAACAGCACAGCTCCATGGGCGACTGTGGCGAAAAATAAGTCATAACATTGAAAACATGGTTTATTCTAGGAGAAAACAAACAAAAATATCGCTCTACGGGGGTGCCAGATGCTAAAAACACACCAACGCTCATTATTTCATACCTGTCAAAAACTCCACTGTGTACCTGGCCTGGATATATATAATATATATATATTCTTGCACACACATTTCAAATATATACCCATATACTTTCATACACTTGGGTGGGTTTATTAATTCTATATTCATTTATTTGTAATATCTAAATAATGTATTTCTCATAACGTTTTACTGCATAAGTTGTATGCCATGCTGCTTGTACTTTTTGTTCTGTTCACGTTGTCGCCGTAATAATAAATATTTCCTACCTTTAGGACTAATAAAAGGACCTTATTATTTGTTAACAGTTAGTGAGCTACTAAACCCCAGTATTAAAATTATAATTCACATTACTAATAAGTTAACAACCCCAAGTATTACTGAATTAATAACCACAGTATTAAAAAAGCCCCGGTACCAGAAGGCGGTGTTGAGGGCCAGGGCGGCGGCTCCGCTGCGGAGGGGTCTCTCCCAGACCAGCAGGCGCTGCAGGGCGAGCGCAGCGGCCTGGTGCGGACTCAGCCAGGCCTGCAATCTCCGCCTCAGCCGGGCCAGCTCCGGGTCCCCCGGCTCCGTCCCGCCCGGGAACAGGGCATACAAACCCACAGAGGAGGAGGACAGGGAGCCCCGACGGGGCTGATCCCCGCTCAACATGATTCTGTTCGAATCCGAGGACACGATGGATACGGGGCTTGGACTGAGGCCGTGTTTCTGTGACTCTATGTGTGTGTGTGTGTGTGTGTGTGTGTGTGTGTTTCTCTGAGTGTGTATTTTCCTCTCGTTCTGTTGTTGTGCTGCAGCTGACAGAGAGGGGGGAGTGGGCGCGCGCCACTGACGTCACAAGCGTATTAAAGGTACTGCATAAATAAATAAATAAAATAATACATTTAGTAACAAAAGGACCAAGCAGCTATTTATTTTAACACACACACACGCGCGTAAATTTATATATATATTTATATAGATATAAATAGATGCAAAAACACACTTTAAACTGAAAGACTATAGTAAAAGGAACAGCATCATGATTTTTATTGTACTAGAAATGAATCATTATAGGTATACAATGTATATATGTATGTGTGTGTGTGTGTATA
>JBBMFX010000080.1:22961090-22973563 GCA_037832545.1 Rhabdalestes septentrionalis | reverse complement strand
ACCTCACCCCATGCACGGAGACGGACGTGTGTAGAGGATGCTAGAATCCTCTGTCACGGTTCTCCATGGTTACCAGCTGTTGCCGGGCAACTGCAAGGGGTGGCTATGTGTGGTGGCGTCACGTGACCGACTGGTTCTGTGGATCACGGGCTTCCTGCGAGTTCCATGTAGGTTTCATGTATTGATTCCTCTGGAAAAGAGAACTGAGGAATGACTTATGTTTTTTTTCTGATCGCATGCCTTCCTGTTGCGGTCTGTTCTTTACGTCACACACACACACACACACACACACACACACACACACACACACACACACACACAAACCACGTGGCCACTGAAACCCTCTCAGAGTGTGAATAATTCACTGTGACACTGACAACTGTGCATGTAAATGGACACTTCAAATAACACCTTCAGGCAATGTACCCATCAGTTCACCACCGAGTCATCTCTCAGAAACTCTAACATTAGTGTCCTATCTGCCTGAAGCCGTTTTCTGTAGATAAATATAATGATACTGGTAGGCTTTAATTGAATGAAAGAAATCTCATGCTCTTCCCAAGCAACTTTGTTAATAAATGTTTTTAAGTTCCATTCATGACCATTCACTGAGGATATGCTCTTGGTTGCCCTCTGGTGTATGTCAAGTATGGTGTTTTGGTACAATGGGAAGAAAAATAGGCGGTCACCCCTAGAATTCCGAGGTGCCTTAAATGCTAATTGAATCTGTTCAGATCTGTCCCCTTTTTTTTTAATTTTTTTTAACCTTCATCAGCATTTGAAATAAACACTTAGATTGGTACATTCTGTAGGCTTATTGGTGGGTTTGAATGGAAAATAAAATGGCCATATTTGCAATGAAGACATTGTGACACCTGGTTCCATTCACATGCACTGTAAATAAAAGTGTGACTAAGTTCCACTATAATGAACCATTTCACATCAATTTGCATTTGTGTATGCTAAAATCTTTTTGACAATCATTTTCTGACCTGTCATACTGTGCCTTTAAGACCTGTTACATGTTATTGATTTTTGTCTGACTGGCTGGCCTATATTTTGCTACATTCGAAAAGCAGTCCAGGCTGAAAAACTCTTTTTAAAACTTGAGCATGCAGTAATGGCACTAATCTGTTGTAGTTAAATGTTTTGCATTTTGTTACATCACAAAGAAAATAGATTTTAAACAGACTGCTGTTGCAGATTGTTTACTTTATTTGTAGCCCTTGGAAGTAATAGTGAATAGACTGTTTGAAACAATGTTTACCTTCTTCATCAAAACCTTTATTCCAGAAAATTGAGGAAGATATGTTTTTGCATGATATTTCTTTTGTCCCTCTTTGTAGATATATGAACAATCGAGCACCGGCTAATAAGAGGTACCAGCCAACAGAATATGAACATGCAGCTAATTGTGCCACACATGCGGTGAGTTATGTTTGTTTTCGGAACCTTACCAGGAAATTCAATGGTTTGTCTTGTCGCTGCCCAGGAAAATTGGCCTCTAAAGGCCAGTTTACGGTTAACCACATCTTACATCCAGAAAGTAGGTAGGGGGTAGTAATTTCCTAACTGTTTTTTCTAGCTCTGGATCATTCCCAGCATTGTGGGTGGGGTGTTGCTGTACTTCCTGTCTGATGACCACTGGGAGGAGATTGCAGCGTGGCTGTATGGTGCAGGCCTGTCCAGCCTTTTTATTATATCCACAGCATTTCACACCATCACCTGGAAGAAAAGTCATCTACGGTACCCGCCTGCACAGAAGCAATGTTTACATCACTACCTCAGACTCTCCCGTTTCAAAAGGAGGGCCATTAGCCTTTACTATTATCTGCTAAATAATTGCAAAACCAGCCTAATTAGGTATAGTAGCCTTAATTTAGAGCTGGAAACTGATGCCAATTAAAGACTACATGCTATTAGGTTTTCTTGTTATCACATTGCTAACTGCTAATACTAATGATGTAGGCTACCAGTATTAGCTGTGTAGACCCATAAAAGCACAATTTACCTGAAAATGCCTGGCAAATACTTTTGGCAGACCTTTACAAATCTAAAAAATGTGGTGATTATAAAACTGCAGACAGTGCTAATAATATTAAATAGCCTTTCCAAAATCCAGTGTATTATTCAGACACAAATTCCACACAAAATCTATTATTTCACTGGGCCCCACAGTGGCACAATGGGTAGCACTGGTAGCTCAGACCTCCAGGGTTGGGGGTTCGAATCTTGTGTGTATGTGAAGTCTGCATGTTCTCCTTGTGTTTGTGTGGGTTTCCTCCGGCATATCTAGTTTCTCCCACAGTCCAAAGATGTCAAGTGAATTGGGAATTCTTAATGACCTTTAGGTGTGTGTGTGTGTGTGTGTGTGTGTGTGTGCTGCATTGGGCTGGTGTCCTGCCCAGGGTGAGTACCTGTCTCGTGCGCGTTGGCCCCGGGATAGGCTTTGGGACAATAGTGAGGATTAGCAGTTACAGAAATTGAATGAATGAAACTTTAGCCATCACTAACTAGTCTTACTAGTCATGTGAAATATGAAAACCGGAGAAATATGAGTGTTGATACTTAAGGTAGTTAATCAGTTTAACATGCAATAAACCCAACAAGCTTAAGCTGAAAAGTAGTAGCCTATATTTTGAACAAATTAATTATTTTAAAGTGGAAATAATGCAATGGGTCATTAATATATATCCAGTTTACCAGGCAAGGCATATTCAGCATTTACTTTTTGCACTAGAGCAACCTAGCTGTGAACGCTAATATCCCATCAGTTAGCATCATGTCCTTGTTGTTAAAGACCCCATAAACTACATTTTTCATATCACTCATGTCTAATTGCCATGTGTGGCTTAATATACCAAAAAAAAACATTCTACTTGACCATATTCCAAGCTTTGTACTTACACAGGTTATTTGTGACTGTGCCTTTGAGAATGATCTCTGTTCTGATCAGATGCCCTGGGTTGTGCCTCAAATCAGGCTGTTTTATTAACTTAGTCTCTATATTTTAAATTGATCACATCCTATTGCATCCTATCCCAAACTGGTTGAGCTCTTGGGTTATTGTCTGGTTATAAATCACTTTAAAGGTTTTGGTCGGGGTTTAATACTGCTGTATGGGCTCTCACGCACCTGTCTCTGTTTCCAGATCAGTCGAACAGTGCTTCCACATGTGTGACAGGATGGTGATCTATTTCTTCATTGCAGCCTCCTACACACCCTGGTGAGCACATTGGCCTTAGCTCAAGAGAGCCAGTGGAAAAAGAACTCCTCTGATTGGTCAAAACCGGCTGCAATGTATAATGGCAGTTGTAGGCATCAACATTGTTTGAAACTTCACGATAAAAAAAGAGCAAGGCAAATGTTTGTGCGTGTGTGTGTGTGTGTGTGTGTGTGTGTTTGTCAGGTTGACTCTGCGAGAGCTTGGTCCATGGGCGTCTCACATGCGCTGGGTTATCTGGTTGATGGCCTCTGGAGGAACTGCATATGTCTTCTTCTTTCATGAGCGGTGTGTCTCAGCAATTAGGTTTTACTGTTAAGTAAAAGTGAATTCAATGATTTTTCAAGAAAATATTCAGGGCATGATAAGAAATGGTTAATTGTAGTGAAACTTACATTGTGAATACAACACAACAATAGCACATTTCATTTATCTATCTAAACCAACCAGTGAACATGTCCATTGTATGTATGGGTGCTGATGGCAAATCTGAATTAAATAATAATGTTTGGGGACAGTTTTGCCTTACAATCCCCTGCATGTAACCCTACAGCTTGAATAGATTTTTTCAGGCCGAAATGTACGATCATAAATCAGTGTTTTAATCTAACTGATGTATTTATAACTAGGGGTGCACCGAAAACTCGGCCAACAAAGGCACTTTCGGTTTCGCCCGAATTTTATTGGACCCAAACTGTGATGACGCAATCATGAAGCAGGTGACGCAACCACGGGTGTCTGCTGTGTCCGTGTATTTCTATACTTCTAAGAAAAACACTCAGAAAGCTGTTTGTCTCAACGTCTGGGTTAATTTATCAGATAAAATGAAACCTCCCGATCGCCTCGTCTCTGCTACCATCGTTGGTGGTCTAGTGGTTAGACACTCGCCCTGTGATCAAAATATCGTAGGTTCGAATCTAGCTTGATGGGTGGGTTAAAATGCAAAGGTAGAATTTCGTGCTGTTCACACTATGAACATGTTTTGTCTGTGGTTTTTTAAAAGGAAAGAACGTTTTTCAGTGAATACAGTTAATATAGTTCAGTCTTTGTTTTGATGCACTATTTTGTTGTAAGCCTACAGATAATGTAGTTTATCTTTCACCAGTTTTTTAAACGCTTGTTCTGAATGCAATTTGTTCAAGCACTTCACTCAGAACATTAAAATTGCATTCACTAGTTCTATGAGAGAAGATATGTAAATGTATAATATTTCAGCAGTCTTGCTTTTAGGTAATTCACAAGGGGGCCAAAATCAAATAACAATTTATTTCAAATGTAATTTGATATTGCGCATTGTCTGAATGCTAAATAAATATCTTATTACTATTATTTAGAAATAATAATTTTTTCGGTTTTCAGTTTCAGTTTTTGGCCAGGGTGTTTCCCCATTTTCGGTTTTCGGTTTCAGCCCAAAAAATCCTTTCGGGCGCATCCCTATTTATAACCATTTCATGGAATGATCTTCTTTGAGGAAGCTTTTACAGACATTAAACACCTCCATTCACTGTCTCCATGAATGTGAATACATTAATTTTTATAAACCAAATTCACCCTGAGAGACTCTTTACATCATAATAAAATTGTCCTTTATAATTAACAATAAATTAACTATAACTATAATGAACTATAATTAACAATAAACTAAATTTGAACATTAAAAATCATTTTTGACATGTTTTGTAATTTTTTTACATTACATTTTTTACATTTTACATAATTAGCTGATTAAAATGAATTGCTCTAAAACTGGTTAATAAAAAATATTGTCACATTACACATTTTAAATATTGTCCTGGGAATGCATTCCAGGTATAAAGTGGCTGAGCTGGTGTGCTACACAGCAATGGGAGTGTTTCCTGCCCTCGTTATTCTCTCGATGGTAAGAAAGCGTCCCGTCACATGACTGGAAAATACCATAAACAGATGATCAGCAATAACACTCTGTATCTGTCTCTCTCTGTCTCTGTCTCTCTCTCTACCTCTCTCTCTATTCCCTTTCTTTCTCTCTCTGTTTCTGCCTCTCTCCAACTTTGTCTCTTGTTCTCATTCTTTGCCTTTTTGTTGGTTTGTTTTTTCTTTGCCTCTCTCTCCTTCTATAACACTGTCATTTCCTTATTTTCTATCTCTTTCTCTTCTTTTCTCTTTCCCTCCCTCTCTTGAACTGTCTGTCACCTTCTCTCTTTTCTCTCACTCTGTAACTTATCTCTCTCTTTTGTCTCTTCAACTCTCTCTCTCTCTCTCTCTCTCTTTCTCACATTCTCATTTATTGTCTTTGTCTCTTTGTTGCTCCCTCTCTCTCGTCCCTTACCCTCGATCTCTTCCTTTGACTTTCTCTTTCTCACTTGCTTTTCCTTTCTCCCACTTTTGTCACTCAATGTTTAATTTCCTATCACTCTCTCATGCTTTCTGTCTTTCTCTTTTTCTTTCCCTCTCATTTCTCTCTCAGGCGGACAGGTCGGGTCTGTGTGAGCTGTTGGTTGGTGGCGGGTGTTACGTGTTGGGGATGGTGTTCTTTAAAAGTGATGGAGTGGTTCCCTTCGCTCATGCAATATGGCACCTGTTCGTTGCCATGGGAGCAGGCATCCATTACTACGCCATCTGGAAGTACCTGTACACACCTGTCAATCAACAGACCAGCACAGCCCGGTGACACGCACATATAAATGCACACTGACACACACACACACACACACACACACACACACACACACACACACACACACACACACACACACACACACACACACATTCACTATTTTGAAAGCACCAAGAGTATTGCAAAATAGGTGAAAAGGGTGGGCTGTACTTATTATGAGTTTAGTGGTCAGTTTACACAATTCTGCAAATTGCAGAATTTAGTCTAAAGTGTAGGTATATCAGGGAAGGACGTCTTATGGGATCAGCTTCTATCAACCAGTATGGCAACAGTGATAGACCTTTTCTGGGTCTACCCACAGTTGTGCTCCTTCAAAGCTCCTGTTGTGAAGTTGGATGAGCTTTTCAGAACAAAGGTAAAAATCCCATTCAACCTAATATAGAGTTGTAATGTCAGGGTGCTCTTAGTTTGGGGTATTATGGAAACAAGCATAAGGTTTTGGAACTGTCTCAGTTGAAAGTAGTGCACGGGCATTCCCCCAAGTTTGGTTCCTGAGATACGTTATATGGACAAAAGTATTGCGATACCTGACCATTACACCAACAGGGACTTTAATGACACCTCATTCAAATATATTTTGTATTCATGGAGTTGGTCCATCCATTGCAGTAATTACAGCTTCCACTTTTCTTGGAAGGCTTTCCACAAGTTGTTGTGGGAATTTGTGGCCATTCACTCTGTAGAGCATTTATGAGGTCAGGCACTGATGTTGGATGAGAAGGCTTACAATCTCTGTTCCTGTTCTTTGCATAGATGTTGGATGGGGCTGAGGTCAGGGCTCTGTGTGGGTCAGTCAAGTTTTTCAACACCAAACTTTCCCAACCATATCTTTATGGAGCTTGCTTTTTTTCATGTTGGAATAGAAAAGGTTCTTCCCCAAACTGTGTCCACATGGCATTGTTAGAAACATGGTGTGTCCCAAATGTTTGTCCATATAGTGTATCTCTTCTTTTGAAAGCCTTAGTGCTTGATTTAAATCAAACCACACTCCAAGCTTTGGGCTTTTGTGTTCACATCATAATCCATGGGCCAGCGTTCACTTCATGGCCCTGCTCTAATGCTTCATTGAACATTCATTAGATAAAAATATAACTACCTACTTTCCAACAAGACACCCACCTTAGGTGGCAATGTGACTGATGGAAGCATAGTGAGGACCTGGCAAGGGCAGCAATGGAAAAACATATTTCTGTGCAGGGCACAGCAGGATGTTGGCCTAAAAATGCCAAGATTGGTTGCTGATCAGCACTGGATTTCAGATTTAGATTACTTCTGGAATGATTGTAGCTGGATTTTTAGGCAGCGTAACCCGCAAAAAGACCAATTTAAAGGAAACGTTGTACCTCATTGTGTTGTGCCACATTTTATTCATTTAACTAAAAGATCACACTGCCAACAGGGAGACCCCCCTACTCTCCTGCCAAGTAAGAGCGAGGGGTTTCTCTTAAAATAGGGTTTACTCTACACTGTTTGTTTTTAGCAAACAGCAGAAGAACTGGGACATGATATATGTAGTGTCACATGCCCAGTGGTGTCCTCATTTCCAGTGATGTGTCTGTGTAAAATGCCAAAAGTGCTTCAAAGACAAGGCAGTTAAAATCACACTCTTAAAAATAAAGTATCCTTGGTCCTGCGTGATTCAAAATGTTCCTTACATTAACAATCACAATAAAACTGGTTCTTTGAAGGGACAGTCTGGCCTACAGTTTAGTATGTTAATTGTTATTATCTCACTTAGGCATCATTTATGATTTCAAACCATTTTCATCCCATCAGTGGTCTATCACTACATTAACCAGAATGCATTTCACATGACTATTGTGGGCCTAAATAAAAAAAAATATGCCCAGCTGCTAACCTGTTACCTGGGTTTGTGCTGATGAATACAAACAAACTAGAACTTCTACCTTTAGTGGACGCCAGGGACAAATGTTTTGTTATGGTTTAGCGTGCTAACTTTTTTAGCTTCTATCTGTATTTACATGCTAGGTTAAAAAAAAGCCTGCCCACCAATGTCCACCGCCCAATCTAAGCTCCTCCCACTTTCGAGATGCATGATGTCCTGATCGTTAGGCATGGAATCATTTTTAGAGGACAGTGGGTTACAGCAATATTTTGATTTCTCATTTTCAGCCATACTGTCTTTCTAAAGAATCAACCACTGTAAGGTTCTTTAGGGAGCAGATCACCTGGGGTCACCTGTTATTTTTAAGAGTGTGGCGTTTTCCCTCAGCCTCCCACCCCCCCAACCCCTGTTTATTACTCCAGCACTTTTTAACGCAGGTCTGTGGTCAGTTCAGCTCTTCGTTGATTCGTGGTCGCCACTGTTCATCTAATGTTGGATCCAAACATTTTTGAGGAGCTTATCTCTGTTTTCCCACTTCGAGCAACTCACATACACTTGTATGCAAACGTTTTAGTGCCCCTGACCAAGTTGCATGATTCTCCGAAGCTAAGTACATTTTTATGTACAATTGCTGTTTGTTACAATGTAATATTTTATGTATGTATTTATTTATTTATTATTATTATTCTTTGCGGACATTTAGTCTGATTGGGGGTAATTTTCATACATTGGTATATGTAATGCCTTAGGTCCATCCGCTACCATAGTCAACGTCAACAGTTGGCCACCTGTGGACCACCTCCAGACCCCATGCGATCCACAACTGGCTGAAAGAGCCAAAGTTTTCCTCTCAGGGTATTCTCATTGACCGGTGCCATGTCCATCTCTCTTAACATTCCAATATGGTGTTAAACAAATGCTCTGTATTCCATACAGTCTGTGGTATTATTTATAACATTTTTGTGTGCTGATAGTCAGTTAATTATTAATATTAATATGATTATAATTATTCTGTTGCAGTGTAATTTTTAATGTATATTGGTGTTGAATGTGTTTGGTTAATTGTGTTTCTATAGTGACCACACAGTATTGCCTTTGGTAGAACTGGAATATTGGACATAACCGGATGCTTTGTGTTTTGGTGTTGATTTGTTTGTAAACATCCAAGCTACTGTTACAGCTTTATACTTTTCTATCTTTACATCTTTATATTATATTATATTATTATTGTTATTATTGGTATTATTATTATTAGTAGTAGTGGTATTAATGTGCTCACATTGATTTATTCTGGCATTATTTGTGCAACGTTGAATAGACACCTAACGCACAATTTATAAACATTAATCTTTACTGAAACATGAGGGGGAAAGCTTCCAATTATATAAAAGTTAAATTACTATAGTATAGTAAAATTACTATAGTTCAACACCAAAAAAATCTCAGTATAAAGAATGTGCTTTAAAGGATTAAACTAGTTGAGAGTACACATGTGGTCAGTGGTCTGAAAGTCCACTGCATATCCATCAGTTAGAGATTAGGTTGGAAACTGTTGGAGTGTTCCTTTAAACTTTGTGTAAATGCCATAAGTTAAGATGGATGATCACTGCCACTGTGAATTGTTTGTATTTTGGGGCCATCCTTAAACCTAAAGAAAAAAAAAAACCTCAGCCAACAGTGTTTTCTACCACTTGGACCTGTTGAGTGTGTTCATATTCTGAAATATGTCTCATGAAAGATGTTTGAATGGAAGAGTGTGATGGCCAGTATTGTGTGAAATGAACAGAGAGATTGCTGTAAAAATTGTAAAGTTTAACAAGTTTATGAAAGTATCAGAACATCCTATCCCTTAACAATAATATTAATAACTGTAATAATTGTGTAATTATATTTTAGGTTATTTGGGACCATTTCTATTAGTATATACATTATAAAATGTTCTCAAGGTTTTTCTAGACATCATATCTGTTGGGGAAGGCAGAGAACACATCCATTACCATTCTTAGTCAAAGAACATTTCTTCCACACCACTTTTTGCATGTTTTGATCATTTCATCAAGAGACGTTTCATCCCACAATTTTTTCAAATTTTTTTCACAGAGGGCCGCTTGAAAAGCCACTTATTGTTGACTGATGTATGGTCCTAATAAGTTTTAAAAATCGAATTTTGTCTTCAGCAGTTTTTAAATTGATCCCACCAAGGTTCCTTTTTAAACTAAACTGTCCACCATGGTGAGGGGCATCCAGTGTATTATAACTGGCCAATCTATGACCCTGATATAGGTTTGTAAATTTTGAACATCCCTAGTCAAATAACATGTTTATTGCACATTCTTGCTAAGTTAAAAATGGTGTTATCTGCAATGTTTAGACCACAATTTAAATGACTAGAAACAGTTAAACACTAGAAACACTTAAAAGGCAAAATATATTATTCTACATAACCAATTTAAAAAGTCTGACATTCTTTTAGAATTTGTATTTTGTCCACCACACCACTGGATGTAGTGGATATTTGCTTACCAACACTGTTGGCTGAAGAGAGTTCCCCTTCACGTCTGGTTCTGGATGTGTATTGAAATAATTTTCCACTTTATTCTCTTTGTATGTATTTTGGAAAATCATGCTTGGATTGTCACTAAAATCAGATGAACATTGCTGTATTGATATGCTTTGATTTGTTAATAGCACAGTGTATAACTTGTAAGTACAAACGCCAGATGCTTTAAAGCATTTTTTAAATATGTGATTTTAAAAGTTGCTAAATTGTAGTTATATAAAACAACATGTTGTTGTTTCTAAGTGAAGGTAACTGCACATATTCTTCATAATTTACATGTATTTGCTGAATTGTAAACTTTTGGCTTGTGCAAAAGTTCATTATTAATATTTTGGAATGCCTTACGAATAGAAATAACTAAAAATGTGTTTGCAGCTTTTAATTAAATGCATTTATTTTGATGTTTCTTATCTTCATTTAGAAGTTTTAGCAGATATTGTGACTCTGTAAATTTTTCTTTTTGATTTTTAAGATTTTTTTTTTTTTAACCCCCCCAAGTTTTGTTCAGTAACTTGAAGTTCAGCTTTCACTGCCAATCTGGGCCCATTGTGAATTTACATTTGACTTTAAAATAGTCAGAAAACAACAGTAACCTCAATTATAAGTGGCTTGGCCTTATTGCTGTTTCTAGATATCCACCCTGTTCCAAATTGTGGAAATTCCAATCAAGAAGTTAGTTAATGCTATTTTTGGACAATGAGTTTAGGATTTGAGTTCATCTCCTGCAGAAGTCATTGTAAATATCATGCGTGCCTTTTTCTGTATAGAATTTTGGCTTCTTTCCGAACAGTTGTGGAATTGGTCCTCTTTCCAGACTCTGTAAAATGATGCATTTGTGAATATTATTTTGCTGCAACCTTTGAGTTGATGGCCATTTTACAGCGTGTCTGTACTTGTGCACATTTTATAAAACGACAATGCTTTTTATCAAGGACCTCTTTGTGTCTTTTTTTGGTGTCTCTTGGGTGATTTTCTCTGCGTGCTGTGTCCAAACTGAACACCAGAGGGCACAAAGTCATTTATGAAACCCTGCTCACTGACCCGGGGGGGGGCCGCTCCAACTCTGTTCCGTGTCTAGAACGGTTTGGTGACCGAACTATTCTAGATAACGACCACCGACTCACGTCCATACATTCACTTATATTTTTAACATAACATTTTTGTATGTGTGTGTGTGTGTGTGTGTGTGTGTGCACGTGTATGTTTTAATGTGCACCTCTTCATGGCAACAGTGTTCCCGATGGCAGTGACCTCATACAGGGGCCCTTCCACACTATTCACATTATTCAGGAATGGTTTACTTTCAGAATGTCGACTTGGCCTCCAAATACCCCACATATCATTTTGATGGAGCATCTATGGGATGTGCTTGGCAAGCTAGTCCAACACAGTGTGGCCCTACATGTAGCCTCAGCACAGAACTACAGTTATTACACTTTAATAGCCTCAAATGCTACAGAGGAGACAAAAACTCATCGGATACCCTTAGGAAGGGCAAGGAACACAATATTATCCAAAGCAAACTGATTGAATATCAGCAATGATGGTGATGTTGTTTGGTGCTGCTGAATTACAGGATGATGTAATTGATTTTAAAGTCCATTAAGCATAATAGGAAAGTATTAACCCTGCCTTTACTCCACAAGGCCTCTGAATGTGTGCTGTTGTATCTGCACCAAGAATTTGGCAGTAGAACCTTTGTGAGTTGGGGCATCATGGGATTGGATTCTTTCCAACACATCCCACAGACACTCAGTAGAATTGAGATTTAGGACATTTGGAGGCTGAGTCAACACCTAGGACCCATGATCATGTTTCTCAAATTGTCCCTGAAGAATGTTTCAATGTGGCATGGCACTAAAAAACACTAATATTGAACTGAACTTTCAAAACATTTCAAATATTTAATTCAGTACTGAAATAAAACTAATCATGCAAATGAATAATACTTCAAACGTCATAACACGTGAATAGGAATAAACTAATGATGTCATGTACGTGAGCACAGAATTTTCTCTCCTGTGTGTCTCCCTCCCTGCCTTTGTCTTATTCTCTCCCTCTTTATGGGTCTTTACGTCTCTCTCTATCTCTCTCTCCCTCGCACGCACACACACTCCCCGTCTTTAGGTCTCTCTCCCTTTCTCACTTTCTCTTCTCTCTCTCTCTCTCTCTCTCTCTCTCTCTCTCT
>JBBMFX010000080.1:22947046-22960990 GCA_037832545.1 Rhabdalestes septentrionalis | reverse complement strand
CATTTAATGTACCTCTTAATGCCAGACACTGTTCACAGACTAGTTTTCCTGGCAAAAAATAGATAAATAAATAAGATTATAATGTGAAAGCTTTACAAATTGTGTTCCCTAGCTAGAAGTTGTATAATTTTATGTTTTGCAAATTTGACCTACCTACCACATCAGACACTGTGGTCTAATTGTGTTACAAAGTTACAAATAATTACAAACAACTTTTATTTTTTAAATTTTTTATTTTAGTACATTTCTTTAATTTTTAAGGCCAAATCTGTCATCTGTTTTTGTTAATAAACTTTACTTTAAAATGTAAGTTAATGAACCCTTTAATTTGTGTGGCTTCAGTCATTGTTGGGATACTCTTTTAAAACTGGCAGCATTAACAGCTTATATCGAAATATATATCATTTCCATTCAATATGGGGAAAAATGATTGAGATTACATTTTTGCCATATCGCCCAGCCCTAATGCCAATTCATAAATAGAAGACCATTCTGTCTCTCACTATATCACCGAAGCTCTCGTGTAGAACAGTAATAAGTAGAGAATTTTTGTTTTTTTCCAGCACTCTGCACCTTTGTTTGCTATAGTGCTAAATTACAAATTCAACAAGGTGGCCATTCGGCCAAAACAGAGTGAAGGTTAAATCAATATCTTCAGCAACGTTACTCTGGATAATTTATCTTCAGTCTGATCGGCTTTTCCTCTTGGAACCTCAAAGGCTATGTGTGTGTGTGGGCCTCTGAACGGACACTAGACGTACACAGGTGAGAAAGCTAAACTGGCTTTGTGTAACAAGACCCAGTTAAACCAAACTATTGGAAAAAATTCCGTCATTCACCCTATGCAAATTGTACTGTGTGCTTTTAGGGCTGCAAAAAGCCATTTCTTTCTCAAAGTTGATTGTATATAGGAACCAACTGAAAATTGATTAATCAGCCTAAGTGAGGGATGTAAACAAAAAAAATAAAAACTGAATAACAACATCTGACATTCACTTTATATTTGAGGAATTAAAAAAAAAAAAAAGAAATATCTTATAAAATTGTAATGAAGCTGCTGTAGGAAAGCAATAATTTAAACATGTGATATAATGATAAATATGTAGATTAGCGATTAAGCATAGTTTACCTGTTTTAATGGCAGAATCCACACCAGGATGGTTTCTTTTCAGTGGCTGGAAGGGAAATTTGAACTAAAGCTCAGATGTGTTTTATGTGTCCAATAATGGTTTTGTTATTTTCTTATTATTAATATTTTAATATATTAATTATTTGTATAGTTTGACTTTCTGTTTATTTGGCATTTTTTAGTGACTGATAATTAATTCTCCTGAGTAGAACAAGTGAAACTGAAAACAAATGTGCTTAGACATTGGATTTAGAAAGATAAACAACGGTGGATGGATGGGGAGATTACTCTCACTGCTCACCTGTGTTAATCTGCACACACACACACAAACACACTAACAGACACATTCTTCCCATGTGACAGATGTCTGGTGGCATTACGCATGGACACACACTTACAAAGCCCACCAAAAAGCAATCAATAATGCATGCACTGAATAACGAGCAATAACTGAGTAACAAGCAAGTCAGACAACAAAACTCCACTCCAAACTCGTCCAAAGTTAAGCTGCTCAACAGTGCTGTGTGTAAACACCTCACCACCTGCCAACATTTGCAAGGCTACACAACACCTACATGAAAACTCACATTAACCTGCATAAATGTCTAGACTTATTAGTAAAAGTCTCAGTAGACTCAGTAGATATTAGCCAGCTATTTAACACATCACAAAATCAGCGTACATGATGCTTAATTACACCTACATAAGCTACATAATTACACCTACATAAGCTTTTTGGTTTTTATGATATTCCACCTCAAAAAAACGTTTTTTTAAATAAGTCTTTGAAAATGTTTCTGTATAATTTTGTCAGGTGTAATGAAAGGTTTACATACATGTGATGTACCCTTACAAGCTCTGGCCCAAACACTGACAAGCTGTCCCTAGTATTTTCTCTCTTGTCACATGTGAGTGGATGGACATGCTAGTGTGTTATTTCCTGACTTATGGGTGTATTCTACTCTGTTGTGCTGCGATGTGCACCTGCTCCCAGGGTCTCACACGCACTCCCCTGTGTTAACATCCACCCTGAGTAGAGGGGGGCACGGTAGATGCCACCGGAGTTCCCCCCGGGGCTGGCGTATGGTACTACCCGGCACTCCGATTATTAAAGGTGGGGACTTTTCTCAGGTATGGTGTCAACCACCAGCCCCACTGCCCATCACCTTTCTTGATGTTTCACTGCACAATCCACCTTTACGTTGTATGTTGCAAGGCTGCACAATGACCGCGGTGTTTTGTTGTTGTTGTTGTTTTTTTTGTTAATGGTTCCATTGTCAGTTGGAAAAACTACAGTTCATCCCACAAATTACTACACGGAAGGGGGTGGGTAATGTGGCAATATTAATATTGGATTAAATAGGACCAAATCAGAATACTGGTAAACATAAAGCTAGGATATATTTCATAGCTAATTTTGAATAGCTCTAAATACGGACAGATGAAACCAACCAAAACACAGTAGTAGTGGACTGCAAAAAATTAATAGACTGCAAAAAATAACGTTACATAAAAACAATTATGTAATGACATTTACTAAAGAAGAGCTTAACTTATAGACCTCCAGTGAAGTCAGAAATTGCATTTTGTAGCCACTGCAACATTGATTATCTTTTTTCATCTTTCAGAAGCAGGCAGAGCTGGTATAAGTAGTACAACATCAACTGTGCATTAAACCCAGAGAATGCATGTTCCCAACATAAGATAGCAAGTCTTAGATATGCTAGTTGAAATTGATATGATCAGTTTATAAAAATTAAGACTCCTTTTAAAGTAAAATGTACTTCATTAAATGTAGGTATGAAATGTGTCTGGAGCATGGTCATGTTTAATGCAGTTATATGCAAAAGTATGAAGAGCCCTGATAAAATGATTTGTGGAAAATAAGTGTGCTCACTTATATGTACTGTTGCATTTGTTTTATGTTAGTTTTAGTAACATATGTATGGGTCTGCTGAACTTAACATACTGATATAAAGATGAAACTAAATAAAATGTGTAAAAATATAATTGTGCATTAAATTAGCAGTGATTGTGCATTAAAATGTGCAGAATGGTTCTTTGTAGTGTTCTCAGTGAACATCCGCAACATAAATTAAAATGTGCTCAACATTATCAATGGTAAATTTTCCAACCTGCGGTTTTTCTTGTCCAGATTAGCTTGGAAAGACGTGTAGTATTTGAGTGTTATAATATGACATTCTAAGATGATTGAAAGCTGTTTGTTTTCCAGTATCTTTGATAAGTAACTTTCAGATCACATTCAGGATAAGAATTAAGTCATCCACTCCAGTCATTATCTTGGGTCTAACTGAATATCGTCTCATTCTATAACTGAATCACTGAATCTAAATCCTAAATTAAAAATAAAAGTAATAAACTGTGTATATAAAATATGTATTGTGTATTGCATGGTAATGAGCTAATATATTATAATTTTTGCCACAGTTCCCACCCTTACTAGATATTTTACATGAGCTGTACAGTTGAGATAACCGAGAGTAATTGTGCAGCCATAACAAGCCATGTTGCCATTTTAACCCCACACCATTTCACACAATGACTTCTATCACCTGTATATTGGGCTTCATAACTTTCATAACAATAATCCTCAAATCAAAGTCCTTACGTTACTGACCATTATGCCTTGATAATAAATAGTATATCCTACCACTGTCTTGAATGAAACAGATCTATACATATTTATTATAGTTACCATATCAAGTACATAGTTTCCTTTTTGTGCTATTCTAACTTCCAAAGGCAACTCACCAAGCAGAGTAATCCCGATAGTCTGGCTCTCCATATTCTGTAATATTCTTTGTTTGTTGTAGGGAACCTTCATGATGCTTTATCCCTCAATAAATATGTAATGCTGCTCTTTACATACTCCTTTTTTACCCCACACTTTTTTGGGTGTCCTCATTCATATATTTATGCTTGGGAGCATCCCACCTCCTAATGTATGGACTCCTGGTCTTTCATGTTTAACTTTGAATTATTGTAATGTTCCTTCAGTTAACTATTTCTCCAAAAGCTCCCTCCATTAGATGTTTATGCACATGGAATGTTGTTTTCATCAGGGTTTCTTCATCCATCACATCTGCTGTGAGTTGGGAAGGGGTAATTCTGTAGACCACAGCTGTTTTCGAAATGTGCACTCGTTCACTATATAGTGTTTGCTATATAGGGGGTTAACTAGTGAACAGGGGGAGGTGACGTTTAATTTCGCACTCTCGGGATGTTACGTTTCTACTAACTGTTGCTTAAATAGTGCGGCGGATCTTGTCTCTCCATGTGGACCTATGACACGGCTATATTGCATTAGGATGATAAGTATTTGAACAAACTTAATATTTCTATACCATTCAATATATTGATATTTACTTGTGCTAACTGTAATAAACAGCAATGTTTAAAAGGTGCATGACGTTCTCCAGTTCTGCTTCTCTTCTTGACTCTTCTTGCAGGATAACAGTAGTGTAGAGTGTGTTCAAAAATAGGGCACAGTAAAACAAACCTGCAGCGCATTATGTTATATGTCTATTCATGTAGGGTACACAGCAAATTTGTAGTTCACTAACTAGTGGATAAAACTGACAATTTCGAACAACACTACAAAATGGCTGATACACTACATAGTGCCCTACATCAAAAATGAATGCACTTTTACGAATAGAGCTCATCCTCAGGGCCATTTTACCCAGCAGTGTTAGGTATTTTGTAAGAAATAAATATCAAACTATTTTTCATACAATAAATCAGCCAAATTCTGCTTTTTAGACACCAGCTTTAGAACACCAGCTCAAAAAGCATTCAGATCTTCATTAAGGACATGTAGATTTGTAACATGTCGTCCACAAGCCTATATAAGTTTGTTTGTTAGCAAAGTTGGACTTGCAGCTGCATTTCTCAGAAGGACAGAAGCAACATTGGGACACCAAAAAATGTCTTATATTTAGTATTTTGAATATGATTTTTGTAGAAAAAAAATCAAGATTTTACTTATATGAAAACTTTACCAAAAATCGCCCTCAACCAAGAAACATTTGGTTCTTTAGATTTGCACTGCTGCTGTCAGGCTAACAGTCCCAATACACACTAGTCATCAGATGTCATCAAAAGAAAATAATCTATAGGTTTAATTGTGTTTTAAGACAGTCCTCTCATTTGTGACTGCTACCATTTAGCTGTAAATTTTGTTTGTTCTCACAGTTCACAGTACCACGTCCAAAGTCCCACCTTAATGAAGAGCTGGACATGGTTTGAGTGGGCTGACGTTTTAGGGGATGTTACTTCACGCAAACGAATATTAGTAACATTAGCATTGAAGCTGTGGTTTCTACTAAGTGATTACATACAGAGTAATTCCCTTAATCTGTTGTTTTGCTTTTCCTCTAAGGCCAGAGTGGCTCGACCTCAATAATGGCTGCATTTTTGTCATCACAATCATTTGCAAAACACAAACTTGCTCATTGCTATGTCATGTTTGCAGTTATTGACAATGCCTATAGTTTGTGGATGCCCATGTCTTTGTATATTTTGGCGCCATCATCCTGATCAGTAAGGCTCATTAGTAGCACGGCATGTTGACCCAGTTTAAATTAGGGCAACTTAGGGCCCTGTGTATGTTATGCAAATATGAAAGTAAATAACTGTTGTGTAGTTTAAGAGGTTGAACCTTCGGTTCTCATTGGCACTGCTTACCTGACTATGCCTGTCTGTGTCAGATATAAATGCCCAGGCACGGAAGCTTCAGCGGCACCGTGCTAAAGGAACAATGACCCTCCAGCATGGCTCATCATTTTGCCGCAGCCTCAGCGAGACTAGCCTCAACCTGGTGGGCATGCCTGGGGAGGAGCCCAAACGCTACTACTCCACTCTGCCTGGGCCAGTTCGAGCACGCTCAGCCCGGGAAACTGAGGTGCGCAAGGAGCGGGATGGGGGCGGAGTCAAGCACTCTTTATACCACTCACCTCATCTGCTGCTTCTGCAAGGCTACAATCGACAGGTGAATAACAACCTCTCAGTCAATGTTCCTGGTGTTACCCAGTGTAATGCCTCACCTTTCTGTAAAGTGTTGGATCTTAAAATGTTTTCTCTTATATATGTTGTTCCTAAAACTAAGCAGTAGTGTGGTTGGACAGTATAAAGATATTAAGGTGGAATGCTGTATTTTAAACATAATCTATTTGTCATACCTGCATTAGTTAACAGTCTACTAAACAGAAAAGTAAACAGATCCTCATTATTTTTGGTGTGGTAGTTTACAATTAGGGGCAGCTAATAGACAGACTATTTTTGGTGGTTCTTCTTCTCTCAGATACCCACACCCACCACAGAACACATTTTGTTTCTGCTGAACTGAAATGTTCTGTGGTGTTCAAAGATCTGTTTTAATGGCACTATGCTAAAGCTAACTAGCTCTTCCTCCTGATTAGCAGTAGCATTTACCATTTTGTTAACACCAAAATGGATGCGTATAACTGTTCAGAATGTTTGTGTTGAATTAACATGACTCTTCACTTTGAAATACAGGGTGGAACATAAACCCTGAAAAACAGACACAGCCCATTATTCCTCCTCAACCAAACTTGTTGAGAGCATGCATTTGAATAGGCAGCGTTCTTCTGTCATCCACTAAACCCAGATTAATTCAGAAGACAGCTATATAGTGAAATGTGATCCATCATTCCACTGCTCCAGAGTTCTATGGTGGTGTGCTTAACTGCTGACAGTTGGTATTGCATATAGTGATTTTGTAGTGAAAGTCAGAGAGCTCTTCAATCTAACACTACCAGTGTATTTGCAGTGGGCATGGCTGAAACATCTGAATCTAACAGTTAGGAGGAGTATTTACATACCTTTGTCCATATAGTGCTTGTGAAGCAAGTCTCAGATCCAGTCTAGGAGGAGCAGGATTCGGGTCTGTTTGTTTCAGCACAAACTGTCATAGCCCTCGTCAATGATTATGGCATAATTGTCTGCAGTGACTTGTATAAGTTCTTATTATGCTTTTTTGTCCACAGGACTGCCTCGTATACCTTCTGAACCGAGAGCAGCACACCGTAGGTCAAGAGACAGCATCGGCGCGACCAAACATCTGCCTGTCTTCTCCTGATATCCTGCCACTTCACTGCCGCATCCGCCGTGCCCCCACCCGGCGCTCTTCATCCTCCTCTTCATTCTCTTCCTCAGATTCGCGGCTGCTGCTGGAGCCAGTAGCTCATGGCAACGTCTTGGTCAACTTTACTCGCATTGAGCGCTCCACACCGCTCCGCCACGGTGACCTGCTTTCCTTCGGTGCTCATTACATTTTCCTGTACAAAGACCCACTGAGTGCAAAACCGCTCCCTGCCCAGACATTCACCAGACTGCGCACACTCGCAAGACTCTACGAAGGTGACTTGGGAGGCAGGGCCGAAAAGGGCGAGGCATGCTGCATGTGTGGGAGCGTCCTGCGGGAATCTGCTGGATCGTCTCGCCGCAACTCCAAGACTCCATTGCGGAACTCTCAGAAGCGTAAGCTTGCCCTAGAGTTTGAGCGGGCTCATGAAGATGCACTGGTGAACAGGGTATTGACACTAATTGAACCAAGTGGAGACGACCACAAACTGACACCGGCTTATCTGCTCTGCCTCTGCATCAAGCACTCTGCTGACACATTCCCGCCTGGCAGCTTTGGAAAACTTCTTCTGAAAATCGCCAAAAAGATTCAGACCATCGCGTGGGTCAGTGCTCCATTGCTGTCCCCCCACATAATACAGTGTGTGTGTTAGTGTTGTCACTGTACCAAAATTTCAGTATTTGGTACCAATACCAGTGAAAATCCACGGTTCTCGGTAGGCCTGTCATGATAAACAATAAATCAATTAATTGCACGATAATTAAAATGAGGTCTATAATTTTCTGGCCGCGATAATTTTAATTTGTTTACTTTCCAACGGACTCCACTGTGATACATTGGTCTCTACCGCCCCCTCTCGTTTCCGTAGGGTAATGAGGCATGAACTCTCTTGAGGGTTAGCCTACATGCTAGCTGCACAAATTGAACTAGGCACAAATTTACCAGGCACAAATTTAAGCTGTGAATATCGCCTACACCACTGCATACGGCCGTCTCACTTACAGGACGGGAGGTTTTTTTCCCCACTGATCGGCACTTCTTTGGGAACGTGCCAGAACCTCTGAGTCTCATTTCTCCTTGTTTATCCTCAGAAGCTGATGTGAGACGTCTCGCGCTCTGCGAAGCTGAAAAAGCTCTACGTTTGTAATACTGATAGTAAAAAATAGCCAAGTAATTAATGTAATAGTCAAGTAGTTAAAACCAGTCCGGTTTTAACGTGCACTCATTGCTCGCAGCTTTTCTACATGGGGCAACCACCAATCTCTGGGAAACTTCACAGTTAAATAGGGCTCAATGAGAGCTTTCCGAAGACCCCTTGTTTGCCATAATACCCCCCGTCGAACCAGAGTTATTAAGACAAAGACGATTGCCTTGGTCAAAAGTATAGGGACATGCTAGAATTTTGCACAGCTGGACACATTGCTACTCCTGAGAGATCCTGACTTAGGCCACACAAAGTCAAGATATGCTAACTGTCTTACAATGTCTTCCGCTCCCAGGGTTATGTGATCTTTAGAAGTCAAGGTTTATGGATCTTTGTATGGGTGCATTTGCATTATTATGTCATTATCATTACATCAGTAGAAATGGACACAATGACAATATTATCGTTTATCGCAATAATTTCTGGGACAATTTATCGTCCACCTAAATTTGTTATCGTTTCAGGCGTAGTTCTTGGTACCAATTTTGGTACCAAAGCAAAAAACTAAAACATGAATTGAACAACGAGCTATTTTTATTAATAACAAACAATAATTAAACAAATAGGACTGAATAATACACTATTCTTATTTATAAACTTAAACATTTGTATAAATTAAACAAAATATGTCATGACTGAGCAATTCTTTAATATTATTATAAATAAAACAAAACCAAGCCATTTTAAGCATTTGAGTAATTAAATAACTAAATAAATTACAATCATTGGAAAGAACATGTTTACAAAACATATATATCTTTACATATGAATTCAGCAACAGCTTGTTTCAGTTTTCTTTCCACAGGTGAGCTTTTGTCATACTTCTCCTGCTGCTGAAATTAATCTGTTATAGTTTTCTGCTTAGAAGTTTTCTTTGGTGGTTCGTGGTCTTCCTCAGCCTGCAGCTGCAAATGAAAAATATAATATCCTTAATTAAAACAATTTTATCTGAATTTTATATGTAACATTTGAGTAAATAGGAATACTTTTTAAAAAAATTGCTAAAAGATTCCCTTTAGCATGACTTGACATTACTTAATGCACAATGAACAAACATGAACGATAAAGTGCATTCATACACATTAATTAAGGTTCACTTACTGTAACTTGATGTTAGATAACATATGAAGTAATGTAAATTAATGGTATCTTATTGTTAATGCCTTACCAAACTATACAGGACTGTGTTTGACTGGACTTTAATTAATCAAAGTGCGCAAACCATGTTTCATAACCTAGAACTGCTTTTTTGATGCACCGATTTTAAAGATACAAACATTAACCATACATTTGTTCTCTCACACAAACATTTTGGCTATATGGGTCATTTAAAAGCCTCTGGTGTGTAAAAATAGTACACTGTTCTGTCCTGTTTTAAACGCTATATAAGCATTAAATAGTTAATAAAGAATCTTTATTCTGACACTCGCGTTAGCATTAGCCTCACTTATGCTAACGATTAGCTAAGCAAATGGCAATGTTTTTTTCAATCCGACATTCAAATTAATATAGGGTGTATTTTTTAATAACAAAAACTATAAATATAAAATCCGAGCGGATTCAGAGCCGCCTCATCAGCAGCACCGCCGGCTGCCATGTTTCTGTACTTTTACGAAGAAGATGCAATTGCACAATAAGCACCTACCGGATAGCACAGCAAGAACCGGGTTGACCGGGTGCTCGGGACCACCGGTACTTCAGAAAACCTGGCACCGTAATGTTTTAAATTTTTTATTACCGACTTGGTACCAAAGTAAAGGGTCTTTTGACAACACTAGTGTGTGTCTTTAATTGTGAATATAATGGACACCTATTTTTATTTTTAGGGCACGTTCTTGTACCTTGATCATTTTGCTTATTGTCCAAAGTGTAAAATGGAATTCTGGAATAATTTTGGGGGAATGTCTTTGTGTTTTTACTGTTTGTGACAATACATGATGTTCTTATTCCCAGCATGCATCACGCAAGTTCAACATAAAACTATTGGGATTCCCTGAATTGCGCGACCAGTCCTGGATTCTAGCTTAGCTGGGCCTCGTCCTCATGCTGGGCTGTTTATGGATGCATTTGTAATTGATTATTAATGAGATTCGCAGTGGCATGGTTCATTAACATTAGGCATTGGTTTTCAAGCAACGTGACCATTATTTTTTTCTGTAAATTGGCACTAAATATACAGGTCATATTTTTTTATTAAATATTTAATCACTTGGTTTGGCTGATTATATTTCAGAACCACACCTCTCTATTTTCTATAATTGAACTAGTTCAAAACAAACCACTTTGAGAAGGTCAGGAAGACACCTTACATGGCCCCTTGTCTTTGCTCCCCCTCAGTTTAACATTTACCTTTGCGAATAGTCAGCATGAGCAGCAGAGGAGCAGAATCGTTTCGCAATTTGGAAACCTCCCACCAAGCCAGTGTACATGACACCATTGCTGAAGCCTTTAATCAGACTTCTCCCTTAACTGATTAATTATTAAAATCCAATTACTGAAGGTCAGCACTGCTCAGTGTGAATATTAACCATAGAGATGAGAGAACAAGATGGGCACAAAAACCAGTAAGAATGAGACAAGGGAGGGAGGACACACTGTACTGGTTTATATTGCACCTTCCATGTGAGGCTGTTCAAATTCTGATGACACTAATTGCAGTGTGTGTGTGTGTGTGTGTGTGTGTGTGTGTGTGTGTTTGTGTATGTGTGTGCGTACATGTGTGTCACAGGAGAGGACAAAGGAATTGGCACAGAAGCAAGCTCAGCAGTGAGTATCGTATTCCACCTTGTAGCAGTGTCTGTCTGTGTGTGTATGCGACCACATATGACATTCTGAAACTGTACATTTCCATACAGCCAGCTTCGTTTTTGCCAATTATCTTTCTAGATTTTGTCTTTATTTTACCATACCCACCACTCTGGGTGCAGTACAATAAGTGTGTGTGTGTGTGTGTGTGTGTGTGTGTGTGTGTGTGTGTGTGTGTGTGTGTGTGTGTTTTGTAGTCAGGACCCAGCCTCCCTGTCTCTGCTCAGCATCTCTGACCTTGTGCCAGACCTTCAGTTCATTTTCTTCTGGATGTCAAATGCCATTGAGATCCTGTACTTCCTCCAGCAAAAATCCCCTTCATATATGCAAAGCATCGAAATGATGGACAACAAAGGTGCACACTTTTTCCCTCGCACACACGCACACACCTGGAAATTTAGGGAGTATTAGTGGGTAACAGGTATTTACCCACTTACATTTTTGCATACTGTGCAATGTTCTTATCCAAATTGTAGCCAGTGTCATTATCAAAGATGTCACCACTGGTTGGTATTTTCTTTAAATAACATTATTAAATAACACTTATACTGCAAAGTGCTACAGAGCTCTAACAAAGAGCCCATCAGTTCATGGAACCTCAATGTTCATGGATCCTCAACTAATAATCGCAGCTCAGGGACAAAATACTTTTCTGACTTATTTACAGTAGATTCTCTGCATTCTAATCTCACTGGAAAATGCACTGCCTATGCAGCTGCACTGTAAACCATCTTTATAATATAGACTCTGTATTCTGTATACACAACCACTTTGTCAACCCCCCAGTCCATGTGTGTAAGGTTGGAAAGAATTACTTGTTTGTGGTCTTACCAGCCCTACTGGACTGCAACCCATTTGGAGATTTCTATCAGAGTAATAGAAAGTTAGAAGGTTAGAGATAAGCCAGCTGTCATTCAGAGATAGTTAAAGGTAACAAGAGAAAGATATACAAGGGGTTTACAAAGCCACAGGAGGAGCCCTGAGAACAATAAGCAACGATCTACACTACGGTCATCTTTAGCTTAAAAAACACACAAACCCTCATTAGATTAAACTATTTTCTGCCAAGTATGGAGAAAGAAAGGTGCATGATCCCAAGAACACCACACCCAATGCCAACTTAACCTAAATAGTGGCTAATTTTATCATATATCGTTTTGTTCATTTTTCATTGCATTTTTTTCATCTTCAGCTGGATCAAAAGAATCTCTCCTCTCTGCAACAATATCAGCCAATGAAGAAGCCATGACCATTTTGGAGGAAGTTATCATGTACACATTTCAGCAGTGTGTCTATTACATCACTAAGGTACAGGAAGCCTTAGTTTTATAATCATGATATTACTAAAATATGTTTCCAGTATACAGAGACCAAATGGCCACTATTACTTCACATTTCCACAACAGTTTTCAAAGCCCTAGGAGAGGGATTTCAGGACAAACTTAGACTATTTATACATTTGCAATCCTAAACATTTGTATTTCCCTAGAGGGTAAACCATGTAACTTGTTTACCCCTAGCTCTAAAGATCAACTCCAGAGTGAAATGTCATGTATTAGTCAGAATGGTATTTTGTTTTTAGTTATTAATTTCCACTTTGAACTTACATGAAGCCACCCAAATTATTCTAGCTATTTCACACTTTTTCTAAAATAAATTAAATGATTAAAAAGCATCCTAATAAAAAATACCAATTGCCGATTGCTGTTAACAGACTTTTCTGACTTATTTACAGGAGATTCTCTGCATTCTAATCTCACTGGAAAATGCACTGCATATCCAGCTGCACTGTAAACCATCTTTATAATATAGACTCTGTATTCTGTATACACATCCACTCTGTCAACCCACCAGTCCATGTGTGTAAGGTTGGAAATCCTTGTGTAATTGTGGGATCTTTTCCTCCAGTCCTTGTATGTGGTCTTACCAGCCCTACTGGACTGCAACCCATTTGGAGGCGAAACTTCAGAGCCATGCCGGCGGGCGACGGGGGCGTGTGTCTGCACCGTGTGTGTGATGCCAGATGCAGTGCGGAGGGTGGTGAGCGTGTTCCAGACCACGGCGGACCTCCTGCAGCAGTACCAGGTTCATGCGGAGATACAGAGCCAGATGTTTGCATACCTGTTCTTCTTTACCAACACCTCCCTCTTCAACCTGTTCATCGATAAAGGTGCAGGAATCACGCTTCATTTAAAGGGTTTATTTCCTGCTCTGTTTGTGCTTGAGCCAATTGACTCCAATATTTGTTTTTGACCTTGTCCAGGGAGCAGGACAAGAGTCCTGCCAAGAGTGCTCTGTGTGTTTAATATGTTTTATCTCATTCGTTCTGTGCCTTTCAAACAGTGTCCTTCATATAGACTCACATAGTGACAGACACACACTCCTGCTTCTCAGGCCATGCCTGTGCTGCCATACGTCTTCATTAGACATGTAGACAGCAGCTGCTTCCATGGCAACAGTTAGCGAGAGTGAGAATGAGAGCACGAGGGCAGGTAAATCAAGGCAGTAGAGAGGGACGGGAACAGAATGAGAAGTGAAAGGCAGGTGGGAGACTGATGAGCTTTAGGCTGTCCTCTAGTGGCTGATGCCACCACACACTACACTGGGTATAGTGAACTGAAGTGTGTATCATGATGCATACACAATAGGAGTTGTTCATAATTATTTGGAAATTAATTG
>JBBMFX010000080.1:22936499-22946946 GCA_037832545.1 Rhabdalestes septentrionalis | reverse complement strand
CTGGGTATAGTGAACTGAAGTGTGTATCATGATGCATACACAATAGGAGTTGTTCATAATTATTTGGAAATTAATTGTTATATTAATTGGTCAAGTTAAGAAAACTTCTTTGCTTCTCATGTAAATGTACTATTTCATATGTATTTTTCACACCAGTGACAATATGTGAGGCTGCTGTAGAAGAGCGTTACTTTCCAATTTAGCATTCTTAACATCACAGCAAATAACAGGGGATGCAGTTGTCATCATGAAAGTCCATTCATTCACTCATCATTACATTTAGTCTCAAATGGAGAGACTTTGAGGCAGGATGCAAGTACAGAAAAGATTAAATAAAATTAGGGAGAGGGGCTATTCAGGCCTTGTTCAGATTTTTAATTGCGATCGATTGCATGGTTTTCTGTGATTAATCACGAATAATCGCGTTGTTACATGCAAAATTAAATAATTAATTCAAAAGTAGTCTATTGTGCACTGCTATATGAACAAATATGCAAGAACATTTGGTTTACAAAGAATTTAAACAAATAAGGAACCATTTAACAGCAGTGTTCATTTTAACACTCTTTCAAAAATGTTTCTTGAAAATCTCAACTTAAACAATAATGTAATCAAATCAAATATAAAACCAAAGATGTTTGCCACTGCAGGGTATTCACATTTTATGTAGTTTGTTAAAGACAGTAGAGTTACCCTCAGAATCTAGTGCATGGGGGCTGAACTACTACAGCAGCTGTAAAGGGGGACCAACTCCGTATTAAACTCTATGGATCTGACCCTGTTGGTGTAATGGACAGGCGTCCCTTTACTTTTGTCGATACAATAACTTCGAACACTCATGAGCTCAAAATAAAAGTAAAAAAAACGGTTATGTGTGATTAAATATTTATCACTGTTAAGGAAATAACGCGTTAACACAAAATTTAGACGTTAACCTGCCCAGTCCTATATCACACCCAGTAAGAAGAACACATGACGGATGCTCTTAGGTGTTGGTGTAAAGCAACACAGTGCACTTTGATGGAATTTGATGTTCCACTGCATAGACAAAACCAAGAACTGACCCAGCAGAAACTATGGAACGGTTCTTTGTTGATCTGGATTAATTTTCATTCAGTTGTGTAAAATCAAAGGAAGTTCCTGTGATAAGTGAACAAAACCTCTCATTTTCTTTCTCATTCAGTTATTATACCAGTAAACTCCTTACTTACCAGAATTTCCCCCAAAAATTGTTTTATCTAATAGTGCATGGTGATGTTATTTATCTTCACCTAATTTTTTATGTGCTTCCAAAAGCAGAGGACAACATTCTCAAATACTATTAGGCCCCACGTTCTTACCATGAGCACGTCCCAAAAAGCACAAACCTGGACCCTTCAGTACTGTACTGAAGCGCTGTTTGATTTTTCTCGTGCCAAAATATTTCTCTACTTCATGTTGGGGGTTGGGGTACAAAGCCCCCTGAGTTTTCGGCATTTGGAAGCTGCTGGTTATTTAACTGCTTATTAAATGAGCTTAGCCCGGCTTCGCCTGTCACGTTGCACAATTACATCACTAATTTCCTTTTTTAAAGGGCAGCTGGTGGCATATGTCTTCCGTGTATGAGCGTGTCTACAGAGAGAAGGCACTGTCAGGCAGTGATTATTCCTCCAGACGTCCATAATCCTCTTTGTGTGTCATAACAGACAGAGAGGATCAGAGTGGTGCTTTCCAGCACACATATGCACACACACACGCACACACATCTACACACACACACACACAGTAGCACCAGATTCTAACACAAGATGCTTTCATGCAATACTAAGCAAAGTGTCATCCTCTATTCATGCTGTGTAATGTGCAATTGAATGTTTCTTTCCTCTGTGTTTGTGTGTATGTGTGTAGGTCCCGCTAGGGGCTGGTTCCAGCGCTCTCGGGTGCTGCAGATCCAGGCCTGCGTGCGCATGCTTTTGGACTGGGCCAAAGGCGCAGGGCGTGCTCAGCTCTCACAGAGGTTTTTTGCTAAACTTTGCAGCGCCATCACCATTCTCGCCACGCCCATGCAACAGCTCTCTCAGGTGTGTCTTTTAGGTCTTTAAGGCAAAGCACTCCAATAACTGTTGCACCATTTATATGCTTATGGATATAATTTTGTATAGAGCTACACTATTACATATTGAGCTACCTCAGCTAACTAGCTAAACAAATGTATCTAGGAACTTTTTGCAAAAACATTGCAGAAGTAATTGACTTTTTAGACCTACCCGACACACATAGATATGAATAAATTAAGGTCGCCAAAGTTGGGTGTCTGTCCTGTGTGTTTGCCTTAAGACATCTATGATTTTCCATGTTTAAGGGTTCGTTATCTAACCCACCATGCGGCAGCTTTTTTGACACGGTTGTGATTTTAGTTATGAGACAGAAAGTAGCACTATGTAATGCAAATCAGAGCAGCAATGGTTTCTCCGACGGTGTGGGATTGCTCTAAATGCTGTCTGCTAATGAGGAATTGTAAGCCAAAATGTGCACACAAAAACAAACAAACTCTAGCTTTGGATGATGTTAGAAATATATATTATTTCATTTCAGAGGGATTATTTTACAGAACAGATGAATTAGTTTGAAGAAAACAAGCATATTTGGACATAGTGATGATTTTTTGTGATGTATGTTCATCACTAAAGTGTGTATACACTTCATTAAAGTTATTCAGTTTTGGAGAAAGCATGAGTTAGATGTTCTGCAAAGTTTTTGTCTTTTTTATGGTTTAAGAGAAGACATTTTATAGATACACTTGATCCAAAATCATCAGTTCAAATTCTAAGGGCTTCTAACAGTGCAGTTTAAATAAACAAACAGGTTAAGGACTGTCATTAATTGTCAAATATGTTAAGTTAAGAAAAATTGTTGTTTGTGTGCGTGTATGTGTGTATGTGTGTGTGTGTGTGTGTGTATGTAGATGAGTTGGAAAGTCTTGTGTGCAGAGCACCCCACTTTGAAACCAGTCCAGCTTCACAGAATCCTCACCCAATACCAGCTGATTGCTGAGGTGGGTCACCTCCCAATGTGGCAACCAAGCAGCGAAGATGAAGCATACATCTACAGAACAGGTGAGTGTGTGTACATATAAGCTTGACCAAAATAATTGTTCTGAGGTGTGAAATTAATATTTGCAGTAATAATCAATAATTAAAGTGTGTTATGTGAATGTATTTCTGTAATTATACATTACCTGTCAGCAGTGAGCAGACTGTACCTTGGGAATAATGCCAAAGCCAACAAATTGTATGCCCTTTGAATGTCAGACCTCGCTGGCACTCAAAGCACATATAGGCCAGGAGAGTTCTAATATGTGTGTTCGCCAGGAATTTAAGACCATTATTTAGACAAAATCGACTTTTCATGACAAGAAAGAGACTTTAAAGTTTATGAAAATGAGCATTGCAGCCATATAGTCTGCAAACTGGAGTCTGTGTTTAAGAAATGCATTGTGTGTGTTACAGTGGATCTGTTGGAAAGCTTCGAGAATCACCCTCCAATTGTGTTACCTAGTGCTGGGTTTAAGGTGGACCTGGAGAGTGATTGTGTGGAGGACAGTATCTACAGGCAGCTCCTTTACATCAGGCACTTCTTATGGGGTCTCCGCACCAAGACACATCCAGCCAATGGCAGCGCAGACAGACAGGAAACACAGGTGTGTTTCTCATATCTGCTGTCTGTGGGAGTTTGAGAACATTTCTTGGTTTGTTTTATAATTTATTTTAAACAGGTCAACAAAAAAAGTTGTAATCATTACAAACCACAACACCATTTTCTAAACCAGTTTCTCATGCTGATTTCAGATCTGCTCTCAGATAGGTGCACACTGTGTCATATATATATATTTACCAGTGTCAGTCAGCTACCACTGTTTCTTCAAAAATGCTTATATTATATCAGTATATGCTAATTATACCACTATCATTCAATACATAACTAGTATCATCACAAAAAAAACGTACATGCCCGGGAATAGCTAAACACAGATTTGAAACCAGCATGACAAACTCAACAAAACCACATAAACTTAGAAGACACCTTCCAGCCAGCAGAGGGAGACAGATAGCCGAACCCACCTTTGTACAGGTTCCTACACCTCTCTCAGTGAAAAGAGACATGGGGAGAGCTGAGCCCAGCTCTGGGTAGGCTGCAATATCCCTGCCATCCGGCACCATTAACCCGGGGCTTCAGACCTGAGAGAATACACAGGTGGTTATAGCCACTGTGAGAAGACACTTGAACATTGTGTGTTTGAAAGGACATATAACTGTTCAAGAAGCCATTACTAAAGAAAGGAAACAGAGAGAAAAGGAGAACATCTGATCTAGAACACCCAAACTGGAATTCTGGAATGTTTTCAGGACTGATAAGAATAGATCTGGTCAGAGTAAGGACAGGAGGCATGGGGTTGGATGAGTATATGGGGTTGAGAAGCTGCTGAATTGTATTCTGTATTGTCTGTATTTTCACTGGTGCTTGGGAACATTTGTTTTGGAGAAACTGGTGCTGGGAAATTTACAGTGGAACACTCAAAATGGAAGTCTGAGGTGTGAAGTATGGTTTTAGGGGCTGATGGGTATACAGCTGTGATTGGCTTTAACTTTGATCATGAATAACAGAAAACACTGAAAACAGTCTCTTGAAAAGAATGGATGTTGTATTAAAATATAATAAATCTGATATATTTTTTAACTGTTTAAAATAAATGAAAATGTGATCTCTGACTTTTGCACAGCAGTGTAGGCAGATTTTTTTTTACACATTCAGTGACATCAAATCACACATCTTAAGCACCTGCTCTGGATCTGTTTCTTGTGTTAACATTTGTTTGTTGAGCTTGTAGTGTCTTCAGTGGACAATCAAAACCAACTCTGAGGTTCAGTTCAAACCAAATTGGTAGACATGAGAGTCACACTTAATCTGATTAAAGGATTAGCTTTGTAATTAAGCACCTCACTGCTGGCCAGATTACGATCAGTGTGTGTATCGTAATCCTTTGCAGAAGAACACTCCAAATTTCTACAATAGAGAAGTATTGTTAGGAGATTATTCAAAATGTGTTCTTGTTTGTTTAGTGTTTGCCAAGGTAAGTCTCAGGTCGCAGCAAAATATCACAGATCAGATTCTCATAATAGTGACATTCCCAACCAAACACTAACCCTACTCTAACATGTTGCAAAACCAACAAACAGAAATCACTAAACACTTACAACAAGATCAATAAAATAGGTTATTGTACTTGGTATTTGGTATATGTAAGATATGTGCACATTGTTATATTTGTCATTTGTAGTGAAATAAATACAGTTAGGTTTTCCTTATTGTTGTCCCTCAATAGGTAATACTAATATATAGACCAGGCATCACCAAATGGCGAACCGCGGTCCCAATCCGGACCCAGTGAATGTTCTGTCCGGACCCGTGACCAGTCTGGTAAATTCAGAGTAATTTTCATGGAACATTTTTTTTGGACGGTCGTGGATATTGACAGCGGGTGCTGCTACTCCAGTTAATACAACAGCAGTTTCACTCGTTAGTTTACTAGTGATGGAAAGTTCGGTTTATTTCAGAGAGCCGTCTCTTCTGGCACAGCTCCCAAAGTAGAGCCGGTTCTTTCGGCTCCCAAATGGCTTTTAGTTTATTATCATCTGTAACAGTGTTCCGCGGGTCTGCTTTTTTAAAACTCCGCCCAAACTGACCCGCCAGGAGATCCAAACCCCCCCGCCCAACCCGCAAAACTACTCGTAGATAATGACCCAAAACCCGACCCGACCCGAGGAAAAAAACAAACAGTTTACAACACGTTTTGATTGATAATTGAATGTGTTTTGTAATTTAAATGTATTTGCCTGCGACTCCTTTTATTTATGGTAAAAGTTCATTTTCTGCATTGGAAATTAACGATACATTTTGAGTAAACTATATGAAAATATAGACATAAAGGAAGGCTCTAAGACACAAGATGGACTTCAGTTCGGACCTTCTACTGGGACGAAATGTAATAACTGGACCTCGGTGACTTTTAATTGAAAACCCCTGATATAGACTGAAACCAGATGTTCTTGGGTGGGAGGATTTGTAAATAAGGTGGTATTCTACCAGTTCTACAACCACCCCGCCCTCCCCCACACAGAAGAGTGCAGAATAATGAATATTGAATATTAAGGTCTTATACTGGTAAATGGCAAATTTATTATGTTATTTATTATGTAGTAATACATGCCAAGTTGGCTAATTGTATGTATTTTTAGTTATCCAGCTGTTTTCAGACCCTTTTCAATTAAATTTGAGTATCTGGACATCAATATATAGGTGGGTTTCACAATGCCATCACAAATGCTTCAGCTGGGTATTAAGAAAAAAAGGAGGTGAGCTAACAACCCTACAATTAAAACAACCCCTTATATAACCAGTTTACAAGACTTTACAGGGCTGCTCTAAATGGATGTTCAAATTGTGCCATTGAGCTTAGAACTGGAGCTGCAATGTTAATGTTAACAAACACTACAAATCAACATTCACTTCCTTTCCCAAATGTTCTCCCAAACTCCTCAAACCAACTCGGGAGTCTTCATTATGGTGGAACAGAATTGTGGACATGATTTAGGACACTGAATGTCTGTTTTTTGTTTTAGTGAAAATATTGGTTGAGCTTAATGTTTGTTAGCAACATTATCTTCAAAACTCCTATTACAGGAAGATCTATTACACAAGTCATGGTGGTATGTTGCTGATGTTTTCCAGCGTGACCATCTTCAGGCCCACAACAGCCCCCGACCTTCTGCACCCCAGCGTGGGGAGGGAGTAGGTGAAGTGCGGGACTGCTCCGGGACCCAGGGGGGAAGAGGAGAAGGGGCAGGTGCAGAGGACAGACTGCCAGACAGACCGCCTCATTGCACTCACTACAGAAATGGAACGTCTGTCCACCACCCCAGCCAGACCCATGGTCCAGAGTCATCCTGCCTGTTAACTCCCCCTAACACACCACTCTACCCTGAGCTCTCACATGCAAATGCTGGCTCACAGTCTGCCCCACCTCTTCACCCTGAGAACACACACCCACGCTCTCACACACAGGCCAATGGGTGTGTGCGCTCCACTCCAGAGCACAAGATCAATGGATTCATCAGTACTGACATTGAAGGTGAGTTTTTATTTCCCCCATTCTTGTGTTAGTGTGTGTGTGTGTGTTATATTGTGACACATTGCTAAATAAGTTAATCCAGTTTTGCATAATTTATTTACAGTGCAGTGACTGTTACAACAACTAGTCCCCAAGTCAGAATTCTAACATTTTTTTGAAATAATGAGCTGTGAAAACAGCATAACATTTTGCTAATATGTCATTCACTTCCTAGTCCAAAACATCCATGTATAAAAACTAAGCTGCAAATGTTTCACTTACATATATCCTTCTATAAGTCACAGTAGCAAAAACAGCCTGTTAAATTCTAAGATGTATAGAGGTTGAAAGATGTAAAGAGAGGTGATATAAAACTCAAATATGAATGTTTTGGTATGTTTTATACGTTGAGCTCAAGGTTAGAAAAAGAACAATTTGGTTGTTGCCTCTTAGTGTGTGATAACTCACCCCTGCAGCACGTCTGAAATGTTTCTTAAATTGAGGAATCGCCCACATGTTCCTGTGTTAGAAAGATTTAATGTTTGCATGTGTATATTCTGGCTTCACTTTGGTCTGTGTTTATGTATTACCACAGTTTGGGTGTACTGTTGTGTGGTCAAATGACATGTTTGGTTGATTTTCTGTGTTTTATTTTTCATTTTTTAAGGTTAAACTCAAATAAATAGAAATTGGTCACACAAATGTACATACAACTATCCTAGTTAAGTGTGTTTCTCTGTAGAGGATGGAAAATCAACAAAACAGTTCATCTGAAGTGCGATGGAAGGGATACAAATTATTAGTCCTGTTTATGTCTGTGTCTGTGTGTGTGTGTTTGTGTGTGTGTGTGTGTGTGTGTGTGTGTGTGTGATCCATCAGGCCCTCTGAGTGGTTGTGGCTTATCTTTCCCCGTCCCCCCGTCCCATACACTGGGTCCCAACTCTGACGCTATCTGTTCCGTCTTTGTAGTCGACCTGGACAAAGGACCTTACGGCCTTGGAATGGGACTTATCGATGGACTTGTAAGTTTCTCTGCCTTCTATAATATATAAACACTGGTAGAGAAAAACGATTGTCCCTGTTCTCCCTGATGTGTGTATACCCACAAAGACCCTTCATACTAAACCATAAATTACACTGCATCACTCAAGCACACAACGAAGATTGCCTAAAATATGGCCTCCAGTATTACGTTAAGCAATCAACATGAAACATGAAAATAAAATAGCTTTCAAAGCCTGATTACAATTATACTAGTCATAAAACAGTAAAGGCATGCTGGATATACTGAAAATGAGGATACTTCCTTTGCTGTTCTGTGAATCCTGCCTTTTTGGCTTTGACACCTACTTCATATGGGGTTATTCCCATCAATCAAAATGTTAGTTGTGTCAAAAATGTTGTCAAGGGTGATGTCAGTGATAGACAAGACAAAACAAAATATTCGTTGACTGGGCTGGGAAGGGTCAAGTGAGCAGATCTCGTTGAGAGGTTAAACACACGTAACTACAGCAGGTTCAGCAGGTGCAGTCACACACGGGCCTGTGATCTCTCGGGGCCCGTCACTACCCCAGACCCTTTTAAAGAATAATAAAAAAGCAGCGGTTTGCAGAAAGCTCCAGTAAAAAGGGGCGGAGCGGAGCGGAGACGCGTGACTGCCGTGAAGCACCTTCAGCCACAAGATGCGAAATCTCGGGCTGTTTTGTCATAGTTCAGTATTTTTGTATTTATAATTGCAATCTATATGAACTACCTCTGTGCTTCTGGTTCTTTGCAGAGAGGATTGTAGTCACCCTTAATGTGTATTGCCTGTATCAGAGCTAAAACATCCTCGGGATAAATTTGAAACAGTATAAGGGTCCGGATCATATTTTCGCACCTGGGCCCATGACTATTTTGTTGGTTTGACATGTTTTTAAGCGAAGCTGCCCCATGCTCATTTCAGTTATTTTGTGTCTTTATTTACAAAGCCCCCTCAAGGTTCAATCCTCTATTTTGCTGCCTGAATGTACAGCATATTTTCTAAAGAAGAACATTTTAATAAAAGTAGAGAGCAAAAGATGGCTCATACATCACATTAAGGGCCCATATCACCCATCCATTATCTGAAGTGTTTATTCTTAATCAGGGATGTGGAAGTACTGGATCTGGGGGTAGTGAGTCTTCCTAAAAATCCACCGTTGGCACCAAGCGCCAATAGATACAAATGTATATCATTTGCCAACTGTAAGTCCCAAAGCCATCGATTTGAATCTGGATCCATACTGATCATGCCTGCAATATGAGGTCAGCACTGCTTTTTGTACTCTTGTGGAAACATTCAGGACACCACAGCATGTTTCTGATATTCGTATTTACCATAACATAAAACAAACATGTTGACAAACATTTTTCTTCAAAACAGAAGGCACTAAATGTTGTTCATCTACTGTATTTTCTACATTCATGTGTGACCTTAATGCTCAAACCTAATTAATCCTGCTGGTGAATCAGATATAAATCTACATCAAATGAAAGCTGTTCCATAATTTCTTTACACCCAGTGCATGTATCCATGTTCCCTTGTCCCCAGCATATGTCGTGAGGGCTTGATTCAAGGCTTGATTCAGGGTTCATCTGTATTTTCTCTGATGGTAATATCCTTAAAACCTGACCAAACTTTCCACCTATAAACACCATGTGTGCAGCACACCCCTCTGAACTCGCCTGGAATCTACATCCGGACGCTGATCCCTGACGGGCCGGCTGCCTCAGATGGCCGCTTGCATATTGGAGACAGAATCCTGGCTGTAAATGGAACCAGCCTCATCGGAGCGGATTACCAGAGGTTAGCACCAGTCCTGCATGCAAATGCATATGTCTCGTTTTCTGTATCATTTTCATGTACACATATAATATATATAATGTTGCTTGTCAAATATGTTACATCCAAAAGTAATCTTTTGGCCTTTTTTGCATGTTGAAAAGACATCGTCAGAGGAGCTGGAAAGAAAATGTCTTGTGTATGACAGTAAAATATTAAACATTTGTACATTAAAAAATTTGGACAATACCCAATTACAGCAATGGGAATAATATGCTACAACAGCAATGTCTTGCATTTGTCATTTTCCTTCATCTGTCCTGCACATCTCCTAGCCGGAAGTTCAAATACCAAACTGAATATCGACATCCAAGAAGGATCAGACGTTCATATACTGAACTTGATTTTCATGTCATAAGGACACATACAGTCATGTGAAAAAATTAGGACACCCTTTGAAATCATGTGGTTTTTTGTAACATTTTTAATAAATGGTT
>JBBMFX010000080.1:22925123-22936399 GCA_037832545.1 Rhabdalestes septentrionalis | reverse complement strand
ATAACCATTTATTAAAAATGTTACAAAAAACCACATGCTTTCAAAGGGTGTCCTAATTTTTTCACATGACTGTAAGTACATAGGTGTGGTCACTGGGGACATGCAAAATGACCTCCCTTGGTTTGAACTTCAGCCATTTCAAAATGGACTAGTTGAAACAGTAAGCACAGAAACAGATTGAAATAATACTCCTGGGACTATTTGAATGTGATGGCTTTACTGAAGTAGTTCACTATTAATTAAGTATTGTGGCCATACGAACTTCAGCTCTAGACTGAAAAACAACTGTTTGCTATTTCATGTTGAAATGTACTACCACATGCATCAATAATATTTTTTAAAGATTGGTACAAGTATGGGTTCAGGTTTTTTTCGGTACTCATTGATACCGATACCAACATAGCAGTGACGCTCACCGCCCAAGGAACCTGCATTGCCATGGAGCAATGTGCTTGAGTATAACAGAGCAATATCCCAGGGTTCATGACCCATGGAGCAATGTAAAAAAGTCCAGAGTTACCCAATATTGATATCGGTATTGGTGTAGATGTGTCCCTTTTAAGGGAATTTAAAAAACAACAATCAAAACTAATTACTAAAAGTTATTAATGACCAAAATTTCTAAAATTTCTACACAACTTGATAGGCAAATGGACAGGAAAGAACTTACTTTCTGACTCTCTCTCTCTCTCTCTCTCTCTCTCTCTCTCTCTCTCTCTCTCTCTCTCTCTCTCTCTCTCTCTCTCTCTCTCCCCAGTGCTGTCGATTTGATCCGACTGGGTGGTGGACGGCTCCGGTTCCTTGTTGCTAAGTCAGATCCTGAAGTATCAGAAAAGATCAGTGCAACTTCCTGCTGAGACTTGGGAGTAGGGAGGGGGTTGTAAGTTAAAAATTTCCATCTAGACAAACTGGGTAACTAAAAACTCTGCCCGCGTGTGGATGGAAATACGTAAAAGCACATCATAAGACACTCAGCGACTACTCCGTAACCTCCTATTGCACTCAACAACCTTCGCAAAGTGAGACTTTTCAACAGCACTTACAGGCTCTGAAACTCAGACAGACATTTGCCTCTCTTGGATCTTGGGGCAGCCTCCCAGAAAACATATTTGAGAAAGATGCAAAAGAGGTGTTTTTGATATCGTCGCCATCATATCAAACCTTCATATTAAGTTTTTCATCTTATTTATTTTAAAATGTTTTTTTTTTTACATTTGAAAACACCAGCTGCCCATTATATTGTGTGAACATTTCATTCACTACCAGAAATTGTCAGTTGAAATACAGTCTCGTTACGTATATTAACATACATTAAAACATTGTTTCTCCTGTAAAGCGACGATATGCCTATTACAGGCAGCAAAATGGAAATAACAATGGAGTGATTTAACAAAGAATTTTAAAGAACTGTAAATGAAAGTTTTCTGTATTTTTTTCCCCTATATGCTTGAAAGCAAAGGTAAAAATTAAGAAAATGAGTGTACGCTACAACGTGCCGTTAATAACCCGTCTTTTTGACAGCCTTGCTAATAAGACACAATGTATCCTGTTTACAAATCCATTGTACATGTCTGGGGAGAAAAAATACAATTTTGCTTGGTAATTTTTTGAATGTTCCTCAACAATGAAGTTACTTCTACATGAACTCTACAGCTAAATGAATGGTAAACTGCTAAATGAATAGTACAAAAAGAATAACGATAGACTGCAATAATCAGTTTAGTTTATGTGTTTATTATCATTATCATTGGCACCTGTGGTAAAAAACAGGCAAAAAAGATGTTAAAAAATGTCTTAATCTGAAAATATGAAAATCATGTACAGTATAATCACTGGCACCCTGACCAATTTTAAGCATCTTTCAATGACTTCTAGTGTCACTGGGGCATACATTTGCGGTATTATTGATGCTAAATTCCCCCAGTTGTACATAAACATAGAGAAGCTTGAAGAAAGTGTGGAGAATCAATACTAATCTGTCCCAGGTTCCTGACTGGTCAAAACTAAAATATGAATTATGTCCTGGACAAGCGGTGTTTGTGCTTATGCAGCATTATGCAGCATTAATGTGTTATAACTTAGCTGCCATAGCATTTAAATTGTTGATGGCGGATTGGATGAGTCTGAGGGATGGGAGTTGCATGCTGCATATTACCACCCCATATATGTTGAGTAGAAAATTTGTTGAACACTCCTCCCTCATTAAATACACAGGAAACTCAGAACGGAGAAGTTTAGCTCCTATTTCTCCAAAAAGTAACAAAATAACTGCCATACATCTTTTCTCATCTAACAAATCATGGACAGATGCATCAATAAAAGTTCTATGTTAACAATAAGCTGTATCTTTACATATCAGTCTCAATAAAATGCTAAACCCTACTCATTCTTAAAGGAGACAAAAATGTGTTGACCCTTGTAAATCAGGTAATAAATATAGCTACATGCTAGAAAATGCCAGTATCCACTGTTTTAGAGTTTAAAACAACTGGAGCTGTAGTGAACATGCCTTTGTCTCTACAGCATAGACTAAACACATTCTTTTGAAGTTGTGCTAACAGAAAGCATTTTCTTTCATCTGAACTTAAACCATAAACACCTGTACTTTGCTAGATGTTATTGGCTGGAACTAGAGAAATAGAGCTTTCTAACACCAAACCCTCAAGATGGGTTTGGTGCAAAAGGATGATTATGTAGAAAAGACATTATTCACCCTTTTAAATATGGTTAGGGTTAGTGAGGTTGATGTAATTATCCCCAAATGCATTTTGATGAAACATTTAACTCATCTTTACCAAAGGTGCCAGTGATTATCCAGCTGAATGTATGTTTATTTTCTTTTGGCCATCCTTTGGACTGGTTGATATCAAAATATTCAGTCTGATCTCAGACTCTAACATATCTATTTTTAATCCTCTCCTTCATTATCAGCACTTCTTTTTTTCTATGCATTCTTTATAATAGTACATTTCCCATGTTAGTAATAAAACTTTCATTTCCCATTTTCATTTCTACCAAAGTCCCTGTCAGAAATTGTCAAAAGAGTGCCAACACTGCCTCTAAAGCAGCAGTGACTTAAAATACTGATGCAATCTATTGTAGCAGTGGCCCATTGTTAAAGACAAAAACCTGCAGTAGTTAGATGTGATCTACAATAACAATTCCTGATAGGGACTTTAAACTCCACAAATCTGCTTATACTTGACATGAAGTGTTCATATCATTAATATGATATGAATTTATATGATAAGAAAACTTTTTTTTTAATTGAAAAAAGAAATCGACACAATTTTTACGATATGCAAATAAACATTTCTTTTATTTCCATTATTTCATGATTGTATATTATTTGTGTGGAATATTTATATGTCAATATACATTAAAAGCAAATTGAAAACTGGGGAAAAATTGATGCTGTGGTTTCTTAGAATAGAATCGATCAAAATGAATATGAAGTCTACAATGTGGAACTGGGAGTGAAGCTCAGGGAAGACATAGCTGATAGTTGAAATATCAACATTCCCTCAGCTAAGATTGTGTTTTGTGTTTGAATTTTTCCACTTTAGTTTTGCACTGGAAGCTTATATTGCTAACAATCACTAGTAGGGAGGTTGTGGGTTGGAATCCCAGGAATTCTTGTGGAAGCATTGTGATTCCCTTGGACAAGAGACCATCTGCAAACACTACTCTCCAGTCGCTGTGTTCCTGACTACCTGCTGCTTCACTTGGTGAATGAGTTATGTTTAGGGCATATAGAAGACACACATATCCAGAGCGACATACATCAGTGCTTAAGCAGTCTATGTCTGTTCTTCATACCTGTAAAGCAACATTAAGATCAACACCTGCTTATAACCAAATTACAGCCAGCTAAGTTACATTTCTTAACAAACCCTGTCAAAAGAGATAAAGAGGTTAATACACAAATAATAAATAACACTTAAGAGGGTAAGGGCCCAAGGTTCTTCATATATATAAAAGATACTGCTGTATAAAAAACAAAGATAACCCAAGTAAACACAAAACACTGTTTAAGTGGTTATTTCATTAGGGAAAAAACTATCCAGATCTACATGAAATGTGAAAAAGAAATTGTTCCCTAAACCTAATAAATTGTTGTGACACCCTTAGAAGCAACTGCAATTAAGCAGCTGCAATAACTGGGAATTAGTCTTTCACATTGCTGTGGAAGAATTTTGGTTTACTATTCTTTGCACATTTGTTTTAACACAGCCATATTGGAGGTTTTCCGAGCATGAACCCTCGTTTTGTTTTTTAAGCCATTCAGAGATAGACTTGCTGGTGTGTTTTGTATCATTGTCCAGCTGCAGAACCCAAATGCGCTTCAGCTTGACATCACAAACTGATGGCCACACATTCTCCTTCAGGATTCATATTTCAATCAATCACAACCAGTTGTCCAGGTCTTGAAGCAGCAAAACAGCCCCAGACCATCACATTACCACCACCGTGTTTTACTAATGGCCTGATGTTCTTTTTCTGAAATGCTGTGTTACTTTTACGCCAGATGAAACTTGATGCACATCTCCCAAAAATTACAATTTTGTTATATCAGTCCATAGAATAGAATAAATGGGGATCATCAAGATATTTTCTGGAAAATGTTACACAAGCCTTTGTGTTCTTTTTGGTCAGCAGTGGCTTTCGCCTTGGAACTTGCCATGCATGTCATTTTTGCCCAGTCTCTTTCTAATAGTTGAATCATGAGTACTGATGTAAATCTTTTGACCTACTTTTTAAGTGATCTTATAATTCAGCAGGTCTGGCAGTAATCAGGATTGGGTGTGGCCAGTGAAATTGCACTTTGTCTAATATTTAACTTTGTTTGATATTCTGAAACAAAATTACCCAATACTTTTTCACAGCGCTGTATAGAACTAAACAAGAGGACTGGGTGCCTACAGGTGGCTTAGTGGGTAGGATACTTGTGGACCAGGTCATGGGTTCAAAACCTACCTTCATAGCACCACTGGGTTCATGAGCAGGGCCCTTAACACCAAGTTGCTCCAGCGAGGTACACCGCAGATCTGATTGCAAGTTCGTTCCACGACTAGGGTGGCCAAGACTAAAAAGAATCTTGTTGCATGTTGTCCTCTTGTCAGAAACGGAGGTTCCTGGCAAGCAGCTTGAAGTTCTCTCAGGATGAGAGTGCCAATAAGTAGGTAAGGAGTTGCAAGTTTTGTGAGTAGCCACAGAGAGCCGGTGAAGTGTCGGTATTAAAGGCATACTGTTTGAGAATTTAGGAATACCCTTGCAGCTGCATTTGTAATCAGCTAAAGTTGTCTTGTTACCTTCAGTGGAAGTCTTGCCATCATAGAGCCACAGCAGTCCAGTTCAGAGATGAGCAGAGACTGGACAAGTTGTACAGGACAACGAAAGAATTTCACAATGTTTGCCACCCGCAGTGTTCACACGTAACAATAAGGGCCAATTAATTTAGCTTTACTCAGAAGTCAGTAGCAAATATTTTTCATAAATACATTTCTAAACATCTCTCAACTTATTAAAACCAACGTTAAATATATTTCAGTTTACACGGCATAAGACAATAAATATTCATATTTACTATTATCACTATTTTTTGTATGAAAATAAGCTTATTCTGCAGAAAATAATATTTTTGGAGTGTCCATAAGGGGGCAGTGTTGGCTTAAGAATTCATGAAATTTGTGTTCTATAGTCAAGAAGTGTTTACCGTGAATAATAATAAAGTTCCTCTCAAGCAGGTGATGTTATATATCAGCATTTGAGCTGGATTTATAGTGTAACTTTGTCTAGTGTGGACAGATGGTCATAAAACATACTGTTCAAAGGACATCAAGGTTACACTATAATAAGTAAGGTGAGTACACAAAGAAACAACAAATTGCAGTCACAGTGTAGAATAACTCTAGGTTGTAGTTTCAATTCTATTCACTACTGTTTAAAATTGTAGTCAAATTGTACAATTATTTTAGAATTATTTATTAAAAAACAAAAACACCTGCAGAAAACGACAATTATTATAAGAGTGTCCAGCAGGGGACAGTGTTGACCTAGAAATGTATGAAATTTAGCTTGAGTCTTAGATTTGTGCTCCTCACTGTATGGTGTACTAAGCATTCACAATAAGGAAGCACGCTCTTTTTTGTTTGTAGAAATGGAATTCTGTACTGACTTGTTTTTTTACTCTGAGACATAAGCATTGGCAGACTGTGGAGTTGGAAGACTGGCATTTAGTGCACTTCATTTACTGGGGATTCCCACTCAGATGTCATAACTTTCAGTAATGGAATAGAGGGGTGACAATATATGTGCAGTGTTTATTTTTTTTCCACAGAAATGCATATATCACACTTAAGAAGCAATATATGCAAATGGTACAGTCCTATTGGGCACCCGGAATTTGGTGGCTTGAGGTTCATCCCATGCAAGCATAACAAGATTTTCAGATACCTCCATATTGGCATTGGCAAAGTATCCGTTTGAGATTCTAGACCAATCGACACCCAGGTGTTGGGGGGGTTAACCTGCAGTCCTGACACCATGTTTGAATTCCGATCGAATTTCCTCTGGTTGCAGGGGCTACCTCGGCTCCTCTCTGACAGGTGTAAGATTAACTTTGTTAGGCGCGGACTCGCCCGTGTGCGACAAATTAAATTAATGGAACAAATTTCCCCTGTAATTAAGATAAAAATTCGTGTCAGCTATAACCTTGCCGAGCACTAATTATGTACAAATGATTTATCATCTGTTTTAGCCGGAATATTAATCTTCACCTCTTCTCCAGCCACTGCTGGTGTTAAGAGATGAGGCTTGATTAACACTGACAGTTCAGAGAGCAGAAGAAAACCATGTAGAGCTGGGCAGCAAGGATTACCTCCTTAGTTCGAGCCTGCTCACTCCCTCACTCAATTAGTGGCCGGCGGATGTGCAGGCAAGCAGAACCTTTCTACAGTGACTAAATACCCCGGCTTTCACACATGGAGCCACAGTACAAAATCGTTGCTGGTGTCGGCGCTGGGCCTTTTCGCACATAGCCTTGCAAAAAAACAAACAAAAAAAAAAAAACTGTTTTGATTCACTTGCTTGGAATGTCAGTAACGACAAATGAGGCTGGTTGCATTCCAAAGGCAAAAAGCAAGACTCCTGGGCTTCAAAGGTGCTTGAAACCTGTGTACTTGTGTAGGACCATCTACGGACCCCATAGTGGCAATAAATTACAAACTGTATAGGATTTCCACCCTGTTATTGCTTACACCAGCACAAATACATCCTCCAAACTCTTCTTGCCCTGTTGTGAGGATCCAAAGGAGGCATAGTGTTTTAGGCAATTTGCTAGCATCCTCTATCATCATGTAAGAGTGGTGGTACAGGGTGACAGAACATTAAGCTACTTTATAGCAATGAATGGACTTGCTAACTGTACCTCCACTGCAGAGAACTTGCTTTGTAATAGGAGGGATGCTGTGGGTGCATGACGAAACTGTTCCAGGCGAATACTTGCTGGTATAGAAACAGTTCTACTCTGCTTGACAAAAGGAAAGCTAGTGGTTTTGATGGTTACCAAATTAAGGGCAAAGATCTTGATGTAATCAGTGGCTGTCGACAAATGGCAATGTTGGTAAAGAAATCAATAAACCATACGAACAGGTTCAATGCCTTCAGTGCAAACCCGTGTGGAGATTTTTGTGAAGAAGGATCTTCAAATATTGGCTTACACAAGGTTTAAAGCTCATTCCCCAGGCTGGAGGGGTTTGACGGGATGATCAGGCAGGACCAAGGTCTAGCAACGGTGGATCAGTTTAAGACAGGCGCTCCGAAGCAGATTTATTCACGAGCGCTGACACTCGGTCTATATACTGCTGATAACAGTGAAGACCCTGGATACTGCGCTCAGCAGTGGATGATGAATGGAGTGCCTGGCCGTAATTACTTATCGTTTCAGCCTCTTCTTCTCTTTCCCGATCTCTCCTCCCCCTCTTCTCTGCGACAGAAGCACAGTCTCTGCCCTCCCTCTTTCTCATCAGCCCCCCCCCCCCACCATATCTTGGCAGCAGGACCCTCACAATAACCAATTACAACACATTGTCTCACAGCACAAATTAATTTATGGAGGTCCGATTAAAATAGTAGAGTGTTATACATGCTGTATTCACAGACTGTCACTAGACTCTTCAATGGGTATTTGTGAGGGAACAAAATATAATATGAGGCACAGAATGTCCTGCAGTACCCTCAATTTGGGTTTGCTTCTTGATTGCTGCTCTTCTTCAACCAAGAAGATGCATGTTTGGCCGTGGATTATCTAAGTTGCTGGAATTACAAGTGGCAAAATGTGAGCACAAAAGCTTGTATTCCTCCAGACTAGTTATAAGCAATTCTGTGTTTTGGCATGACCTTTCCTTCGTGAGACATCTTCAGTGGAATTCTATTGACATGTACAGCTTGCTAGTACAATCTGTTAAACAGTACAACAATTTTCAGTATTCGTGAACCTACATGGCTTATTTGATTTCAGCGTGTCTCCTTTTGATCTACATTGACTGCCAGCATCATTTTGCCTGGTGACTAGGTTGCCATGACTTTTCTTACCATGCAGTAATTCTGTTAACAACCATACTTCTAGGGGCTTGAGATTCCTACAATCGATAGTGTCATGTTGGCAGAGGCCTTGATAGAAGCCTGGAAATGCCATCAACAAAGGTATGCTGCATCGAGAAGAGTTTGAGAAAAGGTCATCCAACTCAGCGAAGTATGTCCAATCAAAGTTCGTAAGGTCATCATGCAACCTGTGTATGCCATGTCGTGGTAAACCCAGATAAAATAAGCAAAGGTTATTTTGCTAAGGAAAAATGGGAAATACTAAAATAATATGAATGTTCCTAAGTGGACCTTGGCCTGGGTATGTGGTTCTAGTCTTTGACTGTTAAGGAAGTTTATAAACACATACACTTCCCATGGATTCTAGGTCCTTCCACAATCTGCTCCACTTCATAAAAAGCTTCTGAAGCTGGATCAGATACATTGGTGTTGGATTTGAGAGCATGTTACATACAGGTTGTGACTAAACTCTGCAGCAAAAATCCAGGAGGAGGATTGTTGACCTCTACTTTACATTACGTGGAGGTTCTCTATAAGATTCTCCATGCTCCATGCATCTCTTTACACAATGGTTCTTTAAAGGGTGTCCATTGAACCAAAAATGTATCTTTGAGGCAACTATTACTCCAGCAAACCCTTTGTTTCCAGAGTGCATCACTATGAAAACAGTTTGAGCGTATTTATCCAACATTCCTGGAAACTGAAAAAGAATTAGCATTCGAATTTATTAACAAATGCAACAATACCCAGCAGTCCAGGACCCGAACTTACATTGTGAACCTTTATGTTTGTTGTATAAATGGCCATGAGATACAAGGGCTACTGTGAATATTAACAGTCTATACCTACTGTATGTAATCACACCGTATTTTGAGTGGAACACTCTTTCAGTATCAAAATAATTTTAGATTGCCATGCACTGTACACTGTGCGGCAGTGCACAATTGCTAATGACCACTGTAAGTATACACCAGTTCATGATCTTGAGTGTGATGGTGCGTGTGCATGTACACATGTCATAGGGTGAGGGCACACACATGATCAGGAGGCCGACTTAGCCCCTGTGGAGGGTGAATAAATCCATTTTTAATGACAGTTACTTGTACTAATAATCCTCCCTGCAGCAGGTAGGCTACAGCATATGGGGCGACTGTGACGAGGACTAACACTGCAGTATGTGCGAATGTGAGCCGGAGCAGGTACGGAGGTTGTGTGTGCGTGTACATGGGCTGGGTTCCAGCACCTGCCATGCCGGCAGCAGGCTGTCCTTGAGGCTGAATAGCAGTGAAAAAAATTCCCCTCTCTTTTATAATCACACAACTCGCAGCAGCACTGTGTTGCATCTCCACCGTGGCACCATTCCGAAAAGTGAAAGGTTCATTTCCCTGTGATTTATTTGAGTATCAAAATGAGATTTACCAGAGAGGAAACGATGCTGGGAGTCATTCATAATGGCCCTTTTCATTAAAATTGGATTCAAAAACACCATGTCCCTCACGGAACGGCCATGGTCCTTTTTTCGCTGGGGTAAGATAATTCAATTAGACATCAAAATATTTTCACAATTTATTTATTTTTTGAACATTTTTCAGATTTTATTTACAGTGAAACGGGTCAAATTTCTTTTTTTTGTCAGTACCTCATTTAGTCAAAATTACATAATTTGCTTTTTAATAGTCCCAACTCAAAATATACTTCTAATGCAAATCAATGACAACTGTTTTTGATCCCCACTTCATATGGTTTCTAATGTATGATTTATATTCTTGTGCATTGCATAAAATTAACACATTAAATAACAATTTACTTTTACTTTACTTTTAATAATGAGCTCTACAACCGTGTATCTACTTATATCCAGCTGGTTTACAAATTGTGCTGCTTGTGTAAGCCCACTTAATCATCCAATCCCCACATCTTACACACGTGCAATTATTAAAGCTGCACTATTGTAATACAGTTGTAGTAGCATTACATTGTAGTTCCATTATGACATGCATTATTAATGTGTTTCTACAGTTACTTCTATTCACCTATTTATTACAAAATTAAAACAATAAAAAAAATGAAAAGACTTTTTTTTTTTTGCATTATGTAATATGTTATATATGGCTACATAAATTAGTGTGTAATTACATAAGTGGTGGTACTGTTAGCTATTTTTTTGTTACATGCATTATTAATATGTTACTACATAGTTATTAAGGACACTAAATTTACAGTACAGACCCAAAAATGTTTGTATTGATAGTAATTTCAAATATGAAAATTCAAGCCCTTATTTCTTAAGTTTATAGTATTAGTTAAGCTTGTAATACATATAAAATTATTTGGTAATATAAAATATTTAAAAGCCATTTAAAAGGATGTGTACCGGCTGCATTTACGTGGTAATGGTAGGTAAATGTATTATCATGGTTTCTACTTGTCAGGCATGTGGCTCAGTCTCAAAGCATGTTTGTCCTCCCTCAAAGGGATTTTCACACTCCGCTACACACCAAATCTCTATAGATACTCTTATTGAAATGGGTAACTACAGGCTGCTGTTCTTTGTTTGGCCCCCTTCTCTCTCTCTCTTTCTTCCTCTCTTTTTCTCTCTCTCTCTCTCTCTCTCTCTCTCTCTCTCTCTCTCTTTCTTCCTCTCTTTTTCTCTATCTCTTACCATTTCCCTC
>JBBMFX010000080.1:22883291-22903412 GCA_037832545.1 Rhabdalestes septentrionalis | reverse complement strand
TGGAATCACATTTTAGCAAAAGTGGGGGTGTTCCCCCCCGCCTCAACCACCACCCTCAACCCCCACCCACCCTGTGTGTTTCCCCCTCTGAAGACAGGTGTATCTAATCAAATGGCCAGGGAGTCTGTATTCTCAGAATTGACACATGTTTATCTCTACATTTAAGTAACTCTGACCTGTACAGTGTTCGGACCCATGTTTTTCACTGGGGGAGGCAGACACGGCTCATGAAGCGCAAACAGGTGTCTTCTCAGAGACACAGAGCTGACCAGGTTAAACACAGTCACCTCCACCATGAACTCTCCAGCTCTAACAGGAAGAAACAGTTCAGAATACAATACAATGATGTGGCAATTTTATGTCACAGTCATAAAAATACATGGAATAGATTTGACTTTAATGTGTGCGTCATAGACAAAGAAGAAGAAAATTGTGGACACATGACATATAATATGACAAATATATAATAATTTTTATATTATACAGCAGATGGCAGTATAATAATCCTTGTATTATATAGCAGAATGATCATATTATAATATATTGTTGCTTAAAGAAATAAACTCTAAACCTTTTATTAGGTGAAGAGTTGAAAATTACAGTTTCTACCTGTTAAACACGTGGTGTTCTGTACTGTTTCCGACTCTCTGAGTTCCATCTCCGAAGTTCCACAGGTAGGACAGGTTTGTCCCGGCACTGATTCTGCAGCTGAACTGGACTGGTGTGTCCAGTGGTACTGAGCGGGGGTGCAGGAGTCCACTGAGCCGAGCGGGCGTCTGAACTACCAGTGGATAAATATCTGAGCTCACAGAGCAAAGGCCATCAGACACACGGACACTGACATTGTACCTGCAAGAAAAATGTACTGACATTAATGATAAACAGAGAACAAACATGCACATATCTCCCACATTAACATTCATATTTAATTGGTGTTTCATTGAGAAAAATAGCTCCAAATCTTAATTTCCCCTAAAGAAATAGTACCTTTTTGGAGTTTGTGAAAGGTCTTGGTTTATTATTCAGTAATTATTCAGTAACTGCTACAAATGATGCAACGCTTCTATACATTATTCAGTAAATACTTTATTTAATACATTATCTGCTATTAATTAGTGTAAATTTTTCAGTATCTACTATAATTTATTTAGTATCCAAAATGAATTATAGAATGGTTACTGTGGGACATTTTTGTCCATTACACTCGCTTAAAAAAAAAAAAAAAAATTTAACATATGTGTTGATGCATATGGAATTAAATTTCCCATGGGTCTTTAGTTTTTTCAGATCTTTAAATTTTTAGATTCAACTCATTAAATATATCAATAATATACTCCATACATCCAATTGTAACACTTGATGCCCTTGTGGACACTTTTGGCCAATTGAAACCCATAAAAACAAAATTTTTACATTCCTTATTATTTACATTGTTAAATCATACAATTTGTGTTAAAATGCTTTCATTCTAAACTCAACACTTGAGAAATGTAGTTTGTAGTGTTTTCTACCAGTTTATGCCATTTATCCATTTTTGGCCAAGCAAGCATTATTTTATATACCAATCTTAGTTTCCAATATGGGAGTATGATGACTTAATGCACTCTAATGGAGAAAATGTATTTTGACACAATTTTGACATAGGTGTGTTCTTAAGGATGTCAGGTAATGGTTTGGATTTGTGCATGAAAAAAACTTCAGTGTTGTTATTAATCCATTACATATTTCAGGCCCCAGCGTCACTGAGAATAAAGAAACTTGCCTTTTTTGAGGTTGTTTACTATCAAGAGCATGGTGCAAACAACCTGGCATTTGAAGGATTAAAAAATCAAAGAAATCGATTAAATTGATACGTATGACAAGAATTGATGTTAGCTACAAACTTTATGTGGTAAAATAGAAAAAACGTATATAACACTACATAAAAACATATATAAATATATGGCCATTGTATAAAATATTACATAAAACTGCTGGCTTGGCCAAAAATGGATAAATGAAATAATCTGGAAGAAAATACTAAAAACTACATTTCTCATGTGTTTAGTTTAGAATGAAAGTATTTTAACCTGAATTGTATGATTTAACAGTGCAAATACCAAGGAAATTAAAAATGTAGTTTTCATGGATTTCAATTGGCTAAAAGTGTCCAGAAGTTAAGTATCTACTATGAAATATTCATTATTTATGAATTAATAATTATAAAACTAATAGGCTCTGTAGTTATGAAAGGGGGGAACTGAAGTGGATCCACATACAGACCATTAAGTTTAAGAAAATAAAGACTAAACTCAGCATGTTGTGTTGTTAGTTGTGTGTGTACCTGTCTGGAAGAAGGAACCTCTTAATGCAGGTTCTAGAGGCTGTTCTAACAGTAACTAAGTCACCAAACTGCCAGTGAAACTCCAGAGGATTCACTTTTTCCGTCACAGCCAGGAATGTAACATCAGTTCCTGTGGCATAAACTTGCTTCTCAGTGTAGATCCAAACACCTGAATAGGAAATTAAAACTTATCTGAACCTACAGCAACATTCTCATCTCACAACACACAGCATAAGTCGTCCACATGTTGGACTGGATAGTGGATAACATACCAGGCTGTGGGTTTCCCTCCTCTGGCTTAAAGAGGATGACAATGCAGAGAACACACGGCAGGAGCTTCATACTGACTACACACCTCACACACCTCACACACCTCACATAAGTCAGCAGGTGAGGAGGGGGCTGGATCAGAGGACTGGACCACACCTCCCAATTGGAAGAGGGAGGAAATCAACTACCTGTCCATTACTCAGAAAATAACTGACTGTGAACTATTATAACTATTACTATGGGTCTGCCCATGTAAATAAATATTGTTAAATAATAACAACAACAACAATAATAATAATAATAATAATAATAATAAGAAGAAGAAGAAGAAGAAGAACCATTCACATTATTATTATTATTAACATACAGGCAATTATTTTAATGTGGTTTCACACAAGATAATGGTAATAATAATATTAAAGCAACGATACATAAACGTTGCGTTGATATTGTACTAAAAGAGCTCAATGTTTCAGGAAGCCTCAATTCTTTTGGTCTCAGGATATCTTTGTATGTTTGTGTGTGTGTGAAAATGTGCATGATTCTTTTCGTGATACTCAGTTTGCAAATGCACCAAGAACAATCACTATGGAAGCCTTCAGAGATCTGTGAAAATAAACACCAGGGTGTTTTTGGGGGGGCGGGGAGGGGCGAGGTCTGTGGAAATAAGTGCTTATGTTAAGCTAAATTCTATTGCTAGTTTGTTTTTTAACTAAATACATCTCTGCACATCTATGAGTCCTTCTACTTCTAAGTAAAATTTTGAGGAAAGTGATGAAACAGCAATCCCTGTCAGTTATGTTTTAGGAATCAACATTTAGGTCCTAATTCTCAGATTTGATTTCCTGAGTTGGTCGTGTTGGTGCTTCACTGTTGGCCACATTCTGGAGTGTTGGCATGTTGGTTACATGCAAAAGAATTCCAACAGAAGAACAGAACCAATCACATTTCATTTCCTGTGCTGAGTTCCTTCGGTGTTCCTGAGGGGAACCCTGGATGTTTTACTGAACTGCAGTAACAGAACTTCAGCTCCAGAGCGTTTTTTTGCTTTCCTGTCTTGCACTTAAAAGTTTTATATATTTACGATGGTTAAGAAAGATCAAATATATTGTTCATTTATATGAACAATGTGCTGAGTGATTGTCTAGGCTCCTTGTATTTTTAGACTCTTTGCAGCCTGTCACAGTTAAAGATTTGTTCACATTTCTTTTATCTAACCTCCTCAGTTAGACAAAGGTAAGACTGCCTGACAGAAATAAAATAGTATTTTTACACAAACAAGGGGATTCAAAACAAAATTTAAAGAAATGAGGCTCAAGACGTTCACACCATTGTGTGTGTGTATGTACATCTATATGTATGTGTTTTATTAAATCATGATACATTATATAATCTCAAGGCTGAGGTTTTTATAGGACAACATTAATCAGGTTAAGAGAAATAACACACAACCTAACAAAGACACACTTAAACTAAGGCACCTCATGCACCAGATGGGGCAGGAGGGGTAACAGTTTACACACGGGTGAGAACAGGAATGAGGAGACAGGCCTCCACAGCAAGAGGACATTGTGAAAAGCACTTGGGTAAACTCAGATTGTAAATGACCCTGTTTACATACAGAGTGAAGATTACATGATTCATCAGATTTCCATGGACCTCTGGGGCAAAAATTACCACAGTGTTTATTTACCTTCCTCATGAAAATATCAATCCTGCTGTCATTTATGTATATTTTATAACTGTGTGACTATTAACAGTACATGCAATAACAGTGCAACTACTGTTATATACTGTAATCTAATTCCTAGGTTTGGTTCAGTCAGTGATAAAAATGTCATGGCCATTGAAGCCTAAGTTATAGGCTTGTATTCAATAATAAATGGTAAAAAACTGCTTCTTGTAAGTCTGTATGTATCTGCGATTAAATGCGATTAATTTGATTAATTAATCGCCACACCATGTTATAAATTATATTTAAAAAATTTAATCACTTGACAGCACTAATATATATATTTATATAGGATGCACGGAAAATTCGGCCACCAAAATTTTCGGGCCGAAAATGGCAACATATACATTTTCAGTCTTTGTTTTGTTATGCTATTTTTTTACATGCCTACAGAGAATGTTGTTTATCTTTCACCAGTTTTAAAGCACTTGTTCTGAATGCAATTTGTTCAAGCACCTCAGAATATTAACCCTGAATTCGCTAGTTCTATGAGAGAAGATATTTATATGTATAATATTATACATTTATATAATATCTTGCTTTTAGGCTGGTAATGAGTGGGGAAAAAAAGGAAAATATATAAAGATCTTCAAATTTTGTACAGATGTATTTTTTAGTAATTTAATAATAATCATTTCTTTCACTTTTCAGTTTCAGTTTTCGGCCAGTGTGTTTCCCTATTTTCGGTTTTTAGTTTCGGACCAAAAAAATCCCTACTATATATATATATATAGTTCTTCTATCCATTAGTTTCTTCATAAGAAACACCCAGCACCAAGCTGCTTGGGCTGCCATTAATAGCAGATTCAAGAAGACTCCAATTTAAATAAAATTCAGAATATAATATAAAAGGCTCCAGGCACTTAAATAGTTACCCAACAGTGATGATTGAAGGAAAACTGGTCTCTCAATATATAGTCAAAGAATCCGCATGCTTATGGGATACTGAATGGTTTGTGTAATTTGCTTGTGCTCTTTTCAGTTAAGACTTTAGACAGTCTGTGGTGGTAAGCCCCACCCGTGCTGGAAAGTATAGCCAGCCAAGAGTTGCACCCGCATAATGTACTGCTTTCAAAATGAAGCCCATGTAATACATTGTTCTGGAAGCTTTTCTCTCTTATTCTTCCCAAGAACTGGGAGGACTGGGAGAATGTCTGCCAAGTATGCAAGTGCAAAAATATATATAATTTATCATTTTTAAAATATAATTTTGATAAAATTAATTATTAATTATATGTTAAAATGTAAATCAGTGCTAAACGTAAAGTGTCCGCACAGCAACTGAATATGTGCAGGTGAAAGTGGCCTGGAAATCTCAATCTCTTTAAACACAAAAGAGCACAATATAGAAATGGCAATGGATGCAAAATGGGGGGCAGTATGAACACCATAGTAATTCCCTCAATATTATTAATTGACATATAATGTACATAATGCTATTTGTGCAACTTTGGTTACAAGATCATGGAAATGAATATCCATATCTATATTCTAGCACACTTTCATCTGGCTAGTCATGTAGCAGGAGGTCTAGAAGGATGTTGTGTGAAGGATCACTATGCTTAGGATTTGTATGGATCACATCTAATATGCATTTGCATTGGTGACATTTCTACACGTCTGGATTTTTACCAACACAACGGAACAACAACAACAACAACAACAACAACAACAACAACAACAACAACAAAACTCACCTCTTCCCCGCTTAGAAGAACCAAAATCACTTGCCCCACCCATGACAAACTGGAATTACTTGTCAATCATTTCTCATTCAACAGTTTGATCGTTCCCTTGTCAATAAAAAATATATAAAATCTCTTTATCAATAGGAAAGTTTTGTGAAAATACCTACTGGTGTACCCTTTTATGAACTCACTTATATCTATTTCCAATTCATTTAGTAGATGTATTTTTGACTTCCTCCCCTCCATTTATATTTCATATCCCACAATAGCCTTGTGATTGCAAGCAAGCTATTGCAATGCTGCCGTGGTCCAAAAAATATATATTTTTGACCATGTCAGGTTAAAGCACATGTGAAATGACATAGACAACTGGTGCAGCTTGAAGCTGTTTCGAATAAATCTTTTTTGTTCTATTTGAGCTAGATTTAGGCAGAAGTGTGATTTCTATGGATTTGAATGGATGGTATATATTGTTTAAGAATTAATGTTAATCAAATCTGCCGTGTTTTTTCCTACTGATAGCCTGCATTGAATGGTCATTGTACTACAAATTTTACAGCAACACTCATATGACTGTGTCTTTTGTGAGACATATGAAATTGAAATGAGATTAATTTGAGTAAGATTGCGTTCTGTGATGGTGCATCCAGTCACAGATGATCATGCAGTAAACCAGAATAATAGCGTCAATCACACCATGAATTTTAAACACCATGAATTCTAAATCATTGGATGCCGGTTGATTCTGGATAAAACGAATCATGTGGAATAGTTCTATAGAAAGATAAGAAAACAAGAACAAAATATTAAATATAATATTTTTACCTGTGGTTTAATTGTTTTACGGTCAGGAAGACAACAATCTAAAATAATAGTACATGGAAATTATTACCATGTTATTTAATATGTGGCTATGTAATTACATAATTCAGTTTTAATTATGTAGCAAGACAAAAGTAATAACTGTCTTCTACACTCGTAACTGTCCATAGAGGGTCTATTACCTCTATTGCAGGCGTCAAGGTTAAAATCCAGCTCAAATAAGGCTCCAGGCTTTCCTCAGTCAGATGTGATTTCTAAGCCTGTCCATCCACAGTCAGACTGACACCAATCCAGATGATCCACCATTTTCCACCAGCACCGGTGCAGGTGCCACATGGGGTCAAAGTTGACGACGCCAGCGCATGACTCAAGATCTCCCAGCGTGGGATTTAGCGGTCCCGCAGGAGAAGGCACCTGTTCCGCATGTGGGAGGTAGGAAAAGCAATCAGTTCGTCTTCAGCCCATAGATGCGCGAGTTACAGCCTGGGGTACGGTGTGGTAAAGTGAGGTGGAATTCTGGGAATGCCATGGCAGTGATGATGATGTATGGGAGTGGGGAGACAGACACCTTGCTCATTGCACCTGTACTGGGGGGTCAAGTTACCCAGTCCAGCACAAGGCCACTGGAGGAATGCGCACTGAGCTTCTGAAGCAAGCCCACACCAGTGGACAACAGCAGATGGGCTGCCCAGGCCTGGCTTAAATTAGATACACTCACACACTCAGGCACATACACACACAACCACACATACTCACAGATACACACACACATATAGACAAAAACAGAGGCATGTGTGTGCACTAATAGCCATGGATATTTTCATACACTTTACAGACCTACTCTGCCACCTGCTTATATCCTCAACGCCAGACACTTTACAGGTGAAGATATCAGAGCGTTCTGGGGAACAGTAAACACACACAGGCCGTACAATTAGTTGTGCTAAAAAACAGTCCAAGTGTCAACCAGGCTACTATTTCCTTGCATTCCTTTTGGGCATCTTCTTTCCATTAGTTCTCAAGTTATCTTTGTTAATAAATACCTAAAGTAACCCTTATTACTTTTGCTATTGCTACACTGTACTTATATTAACTGTATAATGTAAATGCAACATAAAAGTGTAATTAGTTACTTTCTTTTACCTTTTAAATATTGTTGAAAGTAGTTTTTTAATGAATTTGTTCTGATAGTGCGTATATTATGAAATTGTGGTAGTTTTAATGATGTTTCAGATTTAATGATGTTCCTGGAAAAAAAAAATCCTTGAGATTGAAGAAATTCACAGCCCTGGCCTGAAATATGGGAAAATTTCCCAGTTTGAACAATTTCATTTGAAGCGTCAGATTAAAGCCCTCTCTTGACAAAGTCTGAAAACAACAATAGCAACAAATGTATTACATCCGCGGTGCAAATGTACGTGACAGGAATGCTGGTATGAACAAAGCCCTTCAGGCACTGAAGAGTGACTGCACGTAACAAATTTGACGGCAGGAAAAAAAAGTATGCCTTGGCCTCTGGAGGCAACCTAATTAAATTATAATCAGCATGGATTAATTAATCTATAATATTTATTCCTCTGTTTTGAGAAGGAGGCAGTGCAATAAAGGGGTATTTGCGTTTTGCTGCCGCATTGTCTTAATAAAGGGGGGGTTGGGGGGGCAGAGGGAGCTCAACAAGGCCCCCTTGACGCCGCAGCCAGAAGGTTATTGCTGATATCACGGCCGCTGAAAGCAGTTATCATGCACAACAAATAATTAAGGGGCCGATAATAAGAAAATTAACATCGGCTTTGTCTGTGTTTGTTTTGTGACTTGGCTCATTGTGATGGAGGCTTTAGGCGACCCGGAATAAATTACCCGGCTAACTCAGAGAAAAGATGTACTCATTAAGAGTGCTGATAAGGCTCCCCGAGAAAAGGAGAGAAGGGCCCCCCTCTGCCATTCAGTTGAAATTATTTGAAGCTGAACATTCAGATGAAATGATTCTGGCCCACAGAGGCCAAGAAGGAGGAGGTAAAAACAAATTTCCTGCCCTGTTTGCTAAGGGGAGTATGATACCGACTCTTAGGAATGGCTTAGGAATGACTCTGAAAAGATGAAATGTTGGACTCCCATAAAGGCTGTTGACATTGATCTCTTACTGATGGCACTCCCAAATCCACATTTGCAAAAACTGAATTTTCCATAGAACATCTGTCAAAATGGGTCTTTGCTAACCTTATTCATGACCTCCATTTGTATGTCCCATATCTTCACTTCTGACATATCTTCATTTCTGGCTCCCTGTTTTCTGGAACTATGTCTTCCATTTGTCCATTCAGTTATTGGCGTCGTCGCCATTCAAACAGAGGGGGATGTTTCCCCTTTACATTTCATAATTATTCGTTTGGACCCCCCCAACATTTTACATACATAATTAGTTCTCCCAGTGCTGTTGAATCTTGAATCTTTGGTGAAAGAATCCACTCCACTAAACCGATAGAAGAACACACACCACAGGAAATCCCAGCAGCCTGTCTCTGCACTGACCATTCTCTTCACCTACATGTGTCGATTTGGAGGAAAACCCGGAGTGGATTTCCAGTGGTGTGGAGTGAATTTTTTAGGAAAGATTTAAGAGTGAATAGGGCTTTCCAAACACCCTGTTTAGATTTGCACCCACACAGCAACTCTGCTGCCACCCAAACTCCGCCCCCACAAGCACCCCCCCCCTGCCCCCCACATACCCCGTCCCTCGCGTCCCCCTCACATAAAAAATACTTCCGACGCCCCTGCATTCAGTGTATTCTCCTGAGAAATATATGATGTCATTGGTTTTCTTTATGATCCAATAATAGTTCTGTGTGCATTCAATTGGGTTTTATACTGCTACAGTAAATGGAGCAATCAAACAATGTATTTAAAAGCCTTAGAACTGACTAAACTGTCCAATCTATTATCAATACACTCCAACTTCCAGTGTTATGTAGGAACACGTTCAATGAAGCACATTCCTATTTTCCATGAACGCTGAAATGAACGAATCAGATTACAAACTATGAATGGGGATGTGAGGGACATTCACACTAGCAAGACTGAGCGCAGCTGATTACCGGCTAGCATGGTTATTGCTTCGAGTTCAGACACTTCTGCAGACAGCAGTTTGTTTAAACATTTGAGTCCAGTTTGAGTCTGAACAAGAAGTAGTTAATTTTTTAGGCTGCGATTTTAATTATTATTTTTTTTAAATAACTGTGAATGTGAACTAGTTCATTTTTATTTGAATTAACACAATTTTGATCTAGTCATTTTCAGTGTAAATTAGTGCAACAAAATTTTATCTGTCCATAATATCAACTTGGGTAGGCACTAGCCAGAGCGTGCTTTACTTCTGTCACTATTGTCCGCCTTCTATAATCCTCACTATCCATCTTCCTTGCCTTCTTCCTACCCATAACCCAATCCTGGTTATGACTGACGCCTCCTGCCTAGGCCCGCGCCTGAAATTCTCCTCACTGCTGAGGGAGGGTCCAGGAGGCCAAGCCTGTCCCATGATGCTTGAGCCATGGCTGATTGGCATGGCCACTCCATGGCAGCCGCTGCCCCGCTGCTCATGTCGGGGGGAAGCGCAATGGCCCTACAAGTTTAGGAAGCAGCAGTGACAGCACATTGTCCTCTAACAATGATGCTGGGGCCGCAGGCAAAGGAGCCAGAGGAGAGTGAAGGGGGGATGAGGGACAAAGGCAAGGAAGAGACACGCATGAACAGTCGCTGCCTCTTTTATGTACAGGCGTCTAGACAGCAATGTTCCACCCCAAAGGGTTTTTTTTGCTAAACAAATGAAAGAGAGGTGCAAAAGTGATCCCTCATCCTCAAAAGAGGAATATGAGGGAACAGAACCTCACCCCAAGACTAGGGTGTAGGGGTCAAAGTGTAGACCACTTGATCTGGTTGAAATGTGTGATCTACAAGACCATGCATTGTCTTTGTCAGCTAGATAATGACTGTTTGTAACACTGCCAATTTTCCAACCTAATCAACAAGTGTAACTGTTTGAGGTCCCATTTATTGGTCAGCTTCAAGAATAACTTTTATCTACTGTTGGCCTTTGGCGTCTGAGTAAATAGGAGTCATTGGTTTTCTGATCCAGAAGGAAGGATATTATTGTCCCTGTTAATTAACCCTGCAGATTGAAGAATGCTAGTGTATTTAATGTGAGCCCTTCTCTTTGTCTATTCAGTGAACTACACCTATATGTTGCATGTTAGGTACAATGTCTAATACTTCTCCTGTGAAGGACAGGTGGTGAGACGAGCCACAGAGAAATGGGCAAGACCTCAGCAGGAGGGCTGACAGCATACACAAACACATTTATCAACACACAAACAAACACACACACACACACACACACACACACTGTGACTCATTCATTTGAAATGGATTCAAGCATGAAAGCACCAAGCAAGCCTTACATGGCACTTACACAGGGAGCTTCATTCGGCTTGACTTACATCTATGGGGGGTGGAGGGGCCCTGACTTTAATCTCATGGCATATTTTAACAGTTATAGCCAATGACACCAAAAGCATGAACACCATACCAAAGTTAGAAGGGTTAATCTGTTTCATGCTAGTTCATTTCTGCTACATTATGGATCTCAGCAGACATGTTGCATAGTCATCGACAGACCAGGAGGCTAGGCTTCTTTTAGACTAACAGTAAGTAGTTCATTCTAATAAACCCCCTGTCCTGTCAGGCTGTAAATCATGCAGCAACTGCACTGGGGCCATGCCACCCACTGCGCTGCTGCAGCATGCAAAGAATGGGCATGTCGCATGCCAGCAGGGCCGGAACTCAATAGGCCTGTGTAGTACCCCCACTTTGGTGGGTCAGCTGGAGAGAAGTGGGGGAGGCGGGGGTGCTATAGAGAGAAAGAGAGAATGCGAAAGAGTGTGTACTGGTAAGGGTCACAGTCTGAATCCTTCTGTTGTAACCTGATATCTTTCTGTGCTCGTGTCCAGCAGTTATTCCTCTATGGAGGCCATACTGGACTCTCCTAACAGAAAATGTAATTCAGTATGGTGATAGAGGTTTGGTTTCTCTCCGCTCCATTGGCTGTTTCTTAACAGACTGAGCAGGGGGGCTTGGCCTTGCTTGCCAACAGGGTTCTGTGGCCATGGCAACACCTAAGTGATGTCTGCATAATCAGGGAGATTAAATGCTAGCAGAGGTGTGGCCTGGGCCTTATTGGACACTTTGAGGACCGTGTTTACATACTGATGTTCAAACAGAGAAAACAGCCCTTTCAATTCTCCAAAACGGCCATTAGGCAGAAGTAACCGGACAACAGTCAGAACGAGAGTTCTAGGCTCTAAATAAATACGCTAGCTTTTGTAAAATGTAAATGCTTCTTAAACACATTTTTCCAACATATATATCACATCAAACTGGTAGCTTTATAATGTAATTATACTGGTTATAAAATGTCCCCACAATGTGCCTGCATTCTGTGGACACATTTTCTAAACGCTTTTGCATTTACTCCATGGTTATGTCTGTGTAAGACCTAGGCACCTCCTCTTCCACCAACATCCCACCGTGCTAAGCAAACTCTGCTTACTCACTTTGCTTGCTACTCAGCCACTGCCAGGCTGTCTGCAGGCCTGGTGGTTAGATAACAACCCCGGGGGAAGGACCACTGCTTTGACACAATGATGCTGCAGTCCACTTGTCGGAATGAGATCCAGGGTCTAATCTTGTCAATTACAACCCTAAACCTCTGGGCATGCCCTATCGGGTAGTTATACTCAATTATGTCTGAGCAGTTCTGTTGATTAGCACTTTATAACAAGTACACCTCTCTGGTGCAAGAAGAACATCTGGCAAGAGCCCGAGACCTTGACCTGAAATTCTCACTCACTTTCTACTTGATTTTTAAATAGAATTTGATATTTATGTTGCTTCGCAGTTGCTTTGAAAGTGGATATTGCTTTGGTGACACCCCCACCCTCCACCCCATCACCATTCTCAGTTCCTGTTTGGATCAGTGTGCTCCATTCAGTGGCCAAGCGATCCCAAGCCACATTAACATGAGAAAGTGCCGGGTGCTGCCTGGTGGCCGGGGAGTCGCAGCAGACATCCAGCTGTCCATTCAATCCAATTTCCCTCTCTCCGTCAGCCTCCACCCCGAATCAATCATGTTTACCCAGCCCTTTTTTATTTGCATTGTCACTCTTTGCTTTGAACCCCCACCCACTCTTCTGTGGCCCCTTTTTTCAGTTTGTCCTCATCTGCTACTATCTTCCTTTTCTCCTCGACCCCTCTTAGCACACCTCAACTGATCCTTCTGTTTAGTGACACCCCCCCCCCACACACACACATCCAATCCCACCCCTCCTGCTGGGTCACATGACTTCTCCCTCCATCCATCAGTGCCTGACAGCTCTCTGAGTGCTGATTTATCTAATTAGCAATCAATTAGCTTGTTACAACTGGATGCAATTACCTTTCACAGAGAGGGCAGCTGGTGTAGGTAATAAATCGCCAGTAAGTGGGGACCCCTCCCTTGCTCGCTCCTTTGCCCCCTCTTCACATGAGTGTCTGACAGAATTACAGGGCCGGTGCTGAAACGCAAACACCATCTCCAGGGGCTACTTCTAACCCCCTCACCACCTCCCATCCACCCATCTTTTCTCTAATGTGCCGAAATCCCACTTTAATGAATATTGGATGGCTGAAAAGAAATGAAAATGGGGAGGCTCTTTAATAATAAGGCCAGATTTCCGCCTGTTTTAATCCTCAACAAAGGCAGGGATGTTTACAACTGCCCCACATGCAGAGGTGCGTGTGGGGTCAGTGAATAATTTTCTGCATGGTTTGAAGCCATTAAGAGTGACCGGTGGGTAGGTGCATGGCTCTGGCTCCCTCTTTGTGAAACATGATCCTTCTCATTATGGGATTATTTGATATGTAAAAGACCATAAATGGCCAACTCTTAGCGATTTGAAGCTCATTGGCTGTAAACTGACACTACCTCCACTGGTCCCACAGACAAGAAAGCTTATGTTTTAGTCAAGGTTATAATAGATAAAGCATCATTTACAGCTGGGACCTGAGTCTTTTTTCCATTTCAATAAAGTTCTTAAGATGAAGTGATTAGTTGTCGAACACCAGCCCACCAGGACTTTGGAGACTTCCTTCATTTTCGGATGAAGATTTGTATAACTACACCTGCCTCATGGGGTGAGTAGAATGGGGGCTTACCCTTGGTAAAGGTGAAAATACTGAGAAGCATATTACAATCTTAGAAGGTTCATGTATGGTCCTTGGCTTGGAGAACTTTTATAATTATGTCAATTTTTGTAAATCTCTGTTGCCTAATACTCCTTTAGCAACTGTTCACTTGATGTGAATGACTGTGAATAAGGAATCCATTAAAACTATATAGAGTGTGTTCCTGACTGGATATGCCATAGGCAGCATGTCTTCCCATGACATTGCTATACATGCTATGTTTTAGCCTGGTATCTTTAGATTTTTTGCTTCCATGTAGTCTCCCATTTATAAAGAGATTATTTATTTCCTAGAGAAACCATTAATGAAGGCTTTTTGGCATAAAACTATTTCCTTACATTCTTCCTTGCGAGCTTCAGTCTTTAAAAATGAGAGGTTCATTTCAGCCGACATGGAAAGCACACTCTCTCTTCACATAATCCTCCTCTAGGGCTTAGCTGCAGTCCATGAAATGAATCTCAAATCCAGGTATGGCTTCGTATAAATATCTCTTTTCACCTGCTTGTATGCGTTGCTGCAGCATGCGGCACAACAATGGCGCCGTCTGACAAGGCAAGGTTAATCCTATACGCCAGTGTATTATGCGGGGTCAAACTCCATATCATACATTTAGCGTATCATTAATTTCCAAACCTGCGGCCCGGGGTCCCTGGGCACACAATGACTCGCTACATTAGCTAAATGGCCAGCAGGCTGTAGTCCATAATGAGATGAGTCGCTGGTGTGGCCGCTCGTTCATCATCCTGCTCCCTCCAATACAAGTGTTCTTTTATCTACTCCCTCTCGGAGCTGATGTCATCACAGTGGACATTAATCAGCTGTCAGGGGAGCCAGGGACTCCCATAATGCCCTATTAGCAGCCCTGTTCCAAAATCATTACCCGCAAATGAATGACCAGAGATTGGCCGCGGCGGCCACTCCCCAGTCTATCAAAGAGTGAAGTAAGGCCTGAGCTGACACCTGGAGAAGAAAGCACTGGAGAATGTAATCAGACTGGTTGGGGTGCTCCATTCCTGGCCAATGGTGGGCACAGTGATGCGGCTTGGAGATCAATTCAGCAATCTTAAATATTAGGGTGGGGTGATGAACATCCATATTTCCATAAAGAGCCTCCCAGTGGATGGTTCTTTGAAGAACCAGTTTACAAATGAGATGTAAAAGTCTGGAGGACTTTCAGTGTTTAAAGAACCTCCTGAAACAAGATTCAAGCCAGGAACCATTTAGAAGTCTCAAGAGTGCATGTACAGTATTTCTATGCTGAAGCATTATTCATGGTTACATGTTTTATTTCTAAATTTTTCATACAGTGTTTATACAGTTTTTTTTTCTTTTTCTGTCACTATTTTACAAAAGAAAGAACTCCAAACCATTTGATAGAGCAAAAATTCAGCACCTCTTTCCCATTACCCCAAAATGTCTGAACCATGGCTCAACATGTTTCCAGTTTTCCTTCAAAAGAGAGAAAAATCTCATGCAAAGTTTGCTGTCTCAAAGACCCGGTTTCCTTTATAGTGAGTCCCAAGGTTAGCAATGTCATTTCCTGTCTTTTAAATACACAGTGCAGAGGGAATGCCATCAGCGCTACAAATAGTATTCAAAGGGAAGGGCAGGGGGGGGTGTTCCAGTTTTCCCATGGATCTCACAGAAGGCTAAATAATTGTACATATTGTCAGATATTTCTCCCTAGGGATGGTATAAACGCAGGGCCTATTAGGACTTTCGCCTCCCACTTCGAGCATCTATTTCAATAAGGCGGCCATATGTCATGGTCCTGCAACACACGACACCAGCAAAAGTGATTACTGTGGTTAATAGGTGTCACCGGTCTATTGTAAAGAATGCGATTATGGGGGTCAAGCCTCATATTAATCAAATGCCAATTTGCCAATTCATCCGGCGTGCCTCGCCCCACTTTGTCTCCAACACGTCCAGACCGTTTGCCCCTACATGTATTTCAATTACTCCCCCTGACAGACGAGCTTGTGGCTATTAGTTACAAATAGGCACCCTTGACTGATGGATTTTACCAGACAATCCGAGGGATAAGGCAGAAATAGGGAAACTTTCCAAGCAACAATAAGATGGGAACCCAACAGTATCATCAGTGCATCAGCAGTTCACTCCATGCATTTTTGGGATGAATTCCTTGATTATCTAAAGTGCTGCCGAATCAGTATTACTCCTTTAGCACTTAATGACAAATAGGTACTGACTCTGAATGCTTGCCTCCCTCACTTTGGTCCCTTCAGCTATAAAGCTATGTGGCATTTAAGAGGCTAATATCCAATCACTGCCCTCATTAGGCCAACGAAGTGGCTCATTTGTGTGAGGGAGGGGACGAATATGCAGATAAGGGCAGGACAGCTCGTTAATGTGGTAGGCGGAGTCTGGAAAGCACTTACCACCCCACCCCACCCCACCCTCCTAGTGCCACAGTTCCCTTATTTCTCTTCGTTTTCTAACCAAAGCCTTAATTAAAACGCCTTGAGCTAATGTGGCGGATGGCAATATAAACATTAATAAGCAGCAACATGAATATTCAGCTTCATCATGGCTTTCTGATTAGCTGAACTGGCACGAAACAGGAACAATAACAATAATAAATCATCAATATTATTATTACTATTATTAATAATAATAATAAAATAATAAACACATGAATAAATAAATAAATCAAACAAAGCCCCAAAGGTGAGTCGTAAAAGTTCTGTTTATAATAACCTGGGGGTATGGTGAACAATTACTGGCTGCTCATAAACAGAAGGACAGCAGACAGAAGACAAGCTGCTCAATTTTCTCTCTCTCTCTCTCTCTGTTCTCCCTCTTTCTTTAATTATATTCATTTATTCCACTGTCTGCCGGCTGAGCTTGGAAATGTCACCAGCAGGGGTTCTCTCTCTCTCTCTCTCTCTCTCTCTCTCTCTCTCTCTCTCTCTCTCTTCTTATCGCCCCCTCTCTCCCTCGCATACCTTCTTGCTTTCTGTCTCTTAGGAAGTAATTTTCCTCTTCTATGGTTTCTTTTTTTCTCTGCTCTCGTTTGCTCTTTTAGATGCGCTGTTATCCGTATAAATTAGTCCAGCAGCGCAGTATAAGTAGTCTTCCTGTTTCTCACAGAGTACGCTGCCTATGCATAGCGCGGGTGGGGGGTGAATGCATGGGGAGCCAAAGAGGGGGCGCTGTTGCAAATGACACGAACATGGAGCTTCAAGATCTTTCACCCTCTTCACCCATAATGAGCCAATCAGGTGAAGAGGCACGTGAAGTGTTAGTGTGTGTGTGTGTGTGTGTGCGCGTGTGTGTGTGCGCGCGTGTGTGTGTGTGTGTGTGTGTGGATGTGAGTGTGTGTGTGCACGCAGCTTTGCCATTCCAGCTGACTGGAAGCAAGCCAAGTGCACAGTGGCATTCAAAAGGCAACACACACTCAACACCTGTCCGCACCACCTGGCTCACCCAACCTGGACTGTGTGTGCGTGTGTGTGTGTGTTTTGGTGATGGGCGTTTTCTGCCAGAATGAGTGTGTGCAGGTTGAAGATAGAGCAAAACACATACTGTGTGTGTGTGTGTGTGTGTGTGTGTGTGTGTGTGTGTGTGTGTGTGTGTGTGTCTGTCTGTCTTTGTAGATTTCTGTGTATGTATTCTTGGACTATTTCCTGTCTATGGAGGGGGAATGTGTGTATGAGTTTGTGTGTGTGTGTGAATGACCCGATAAAGGTAGGGCTATCAGCAGCGGTACACTCCCCCTTTCAAGCAGTCCAACATCATTTGCATGCTGTAATTGGATTGTGTGGAGTGCCAGATATGCAGTGTTTGGTAATGAGACACGTTTTTGTGTTTAGGCCTCTTTCTATTTTTTATTATTCCCTCAAAGATGCTGCTTATAATCAGACCAAATTTTTGCAATCTGCACCCAGCTAATTCATGTCATTCAAGGTGCCACATAGTATGTTTGAACCCGCAATGTGTGTCTGATTTGAGCCTTTGTTTTGTTTACACTTAAAAAATAGCAATAAGATGAGCAAGCATGAATGGGTATTGGCACACAGCTGTTTGCAAAAGCATACTACAGCAACTTTCAAATTAATCCTTATTCCAGTTAGTGTGTTGTGATGCTTAAGTGACTGTCACATTTACTACATGAGCATCGTATTTGGCCGATGTTCATTTGTGTTAGGTCACTTATTATTATTAAGACTGAGATACCAGGCTAACCATGGCTCTACCATTGGAAAATCAGGAGTTCAACCCGTGGTGATGCCATAACCATACATAATCAGAAGTCAAAGACAGTATATTTGTCTCTCTCTGGGTTGACAGGATAGTCCAACCCCACCCTAGACACCCTAGATATTAGCCAGCCTTACTGCAATACGTACATTAAGTACACTGCAATAGTTACAGAAGGAAAAGATACAGTGACACCAGAGAAATCACAGTGCTATCCTTCACCCTCCCCATTTAGTAGAAAAGGAAGCAGCCAGTGGGTTGAGGATCTAAACCCAAAATTTTATTTACTGGGTGGTCATATTATCTTCATGAGTGTTTATTTGGTCAAAGCAACAACTTTCCCACTGACCATTGGTGTCATCTATTTATTTATCGCATATTCTCTCCATTCACCTGGCCTGCCTTCATTTTTGTTAAATTACTTGTTATTGGTTGCGAAGCTGATTTTCCAGGGGTAAAATGGCTCTTCTATCGAGGGAATCTACTATCAGGCCGCAACCTGCAAGATCCGTCCTTGTCTGGAATGCAAAATTGGGCTTGCTCTGTCTGGATGGATAGTATAGTCTAGCTCCTTGCTTTAGAAGGAACTGGCCATCTTTCAGTGACTGTCAATAACTTGATTTAAGAAAAAGCCAGAATCTTTTTGTAAGTCTGGTACAGCTGTCAACATGCTTTGTTTAGGTTTCTTTTATATATATTTTTCCTAGAAAGTTTTTCAAACAGGTTTGGATTTCTGATGTGATGTTTGTCTAGCCCTTCTACCTACAGTCTGTTGCTGTGCATGGCTTATTGATCTGTAGTGCTTCCATAAGTAACAGTTGGGCAAGCAGATTGGAGCGGATTTGCAGCAGCCGGCGATGTTGAACGGTCTTGAATGGTGAAGAGAGCGTTGGCAGTCCGCCCAGGTGTCTCCAAGAGTCAGCGGTGCGGAGGGGAAGACATGTTTTCAGCCTGTTCTGGAGCAGATTGCTAAAAGCATAAACATATTGTACACTATTTTGTTGCGAGAATGCTGACCTTTTGACGGATGTTTTTTCTGTCTCAAATTCATTTTATTGGCAGCAATTTTTTGGGACACCAATGGGCCATGTGGACTTGCATAATATAACAAACCACAAATGTTTATGGGTTTATTTTATTTTATTTTATTTCATTTTAGGCCATTTCTGTTGGTCCACTAATTATTAGGGGCAACTGGGAATTCATGTGCCAAAAACAAACAAATAAATAAAAATGTTAAAAAGATAAAAATTTGACAGAGGTAATAATGTTGTCATAGGGTCATGTAAAATTAATTTAAATAGATCCTTTACTTGACTATGTAGAATCCACAAAATATGACATTAATACATCTACTCACATATTTAGAACTGTTATTTAGCTGTAAAATATCAAAGTTTGCATCCAATGAAGCACCCTAATCTATTCATCTAAGCACAGATATTTGAAAAACTTTGAACAAAGTGCAATAGAAAGTGCAAATGTGCATTTCCCAAATGAACAATCAACAGAGTCCGTCAGAGACAAGTTTGTCAGTAAAAAGACACTGTATGCACATTTTCTGCATATTTTGTTTAATAACTGATGTTTTGTATAATACTGTTTTTGTTTATGTATGTACAGAATGTAAATAAACTTCATAATAGAATGATTCATCATTTTTTGCCTGATGAAAATTGTGACAGTTTCCTAAAGATTTTAGAGCATTCAATATCCTTGTGTGTGTGTGTGTGTGTGTGTGTGTGTGTGTGTGTGTGTGTGTGTGTGTGTGTGTGTGTGTGTGTGTGTGT
>JBBMFX010000080.1:22849588-22861107 GCA_037832545.1 Rhabdalestes septentrionalis | reverse complement strand
CTCTCTCTCTCTCTCTCTCTCTCTCTCTCTCTCTCTCTCTCTCTCTCTCTCTCTCTCTCTCTCTCTCTCTCCAGTACCCCTTCCTCTTCCCACACATTTTTTCCAAGCTCTCAATATTTTTAATTAGTTAATGGACGAGATAGCATTTATTTAACGTGCTAGAAGTGTTCTCCCCCACCTCTCTCTCTCACTCTTCCCCAGAGACCACATTAATGAGCGAAAGCTTTCTCCAGGGACATGCAGCTACTTATCGCCCAGAACAGCGCGATGCCAAGCAGGCCATCTTTTTCTCTTCCCCTCAGATGGCCTCACTGGGGAAAAGTTTCAAAAAGTGACACATTTCCCTTTTTTTCACACCCCTCCCTTGAACAGATTTGATGAGCAAACCAGGGCTCATCTGATATTTAAACAATTGTCACCGATACCAGTATTTTTAAGGTGCTGAAATAACTGATCATTTGGTAAAGAGCGCTGTATGAAGGGGCATTTGGTAAATGTGATTATGCTGGCTGATTTTTGTCAGGCTCAGTTCAAGATTTGGTGCCAAAAATGGATCCCCGAATGACCTCACCAGGAAAGATCTCCTCCAATTTTTACACTCCTCACTTTGGGTTTATTGATCAAATTAGGGCTCTGCCAATGTGGAAAATGAACTCCAGTAGTAATATTATGCTGCATTTGTTAGTTTTAATCCAAGAGCTTTATTTAAATTGTGAAATGGCGGCTGATATGATTGGCGGTCCTGAAAGGCGATTACATCATTTCCTGGCCAAATGCTGTTCTGATGGAGCATTAGATCAAACCCCTGCTGTTATTTCCACGATGCAGAATGACTCATGTTTTGCCTTTGGACATGGACGTCTCAGGGCTTGTCAAACAGGCGAAGTGGGCGCATCCTTGGAGGCGTCGACTCTTTATCTCGACCGTGTAGAACAGATTGCTGACAATGGGGCCTGTCAGCCCACACCTTCACGGGCTATCGCCTCGATTTCTCTGCCTTATTTCGTTTTGGGCTACGGTCAGATACATCACAGACAAAGGCAGTAGTGTTACCTTTAAATCCAAACCTAACGATGTTTGATGTCTTGGGCTTGTTTGTCACACCACAAAGCTTGTGTAGTTGGTTCCCATGGCAAAGTATTCAGATTAATGTTAAAGATGATGGTGACGATGATGTTGATGATGATGTTGATGACATGGGAAATGAGCCATCCTTGTATGAATGTACCCGATAACTGTGGCCATGCTATACCTCAATCTTAAAAAAATTAATGTGCTGTTTAAAAAGCAAATGTGAACAGATTATTTTTTGCTTGATGAACTGGATATGTGCTTTTCAAATACAATAATAAAGTGTTATTTTTCTAAATACAAGTGTACTTATCAGCAATGATATTTATGTGGTCACTGTATGCGTGTATGTGTTTTCACTGTGGTCTGTTTGTGAGAGAGTGTGCATGTTCATGTATTTGCTCACACGGTATGAGTAACTCTTCTTCATTTATCAGTAGTAATATTAATTCTCCGAATTAATTATACATGCGACAATTCTTTGTTTCACTGAGTCGTTTCTTCCTCTACAGTTAAACGAATGGACCCTAGAGGTAGCCGTCTCCTCAACAGCAGAGACCAAATAGATTCAGGTACGCTAGTGCCAAGTTTTACACTGTGTGTTCGCTGTGGTGTTTTGACAAAATCAAATTTAGCCATAGCACCAACATTTTACATACAGCTATATACATTCATTGATCTGTCGAAATTAAGAGGTGTCGAAATTATCACTTTTATTAAATTGCGTAGATTAACACAGTAAATTATTAATGCCATTCATTTCCCCATTTTGTCTCAGGCTTAACCCAGCTGCTTAAACTGCTATGAAGGAAATGCTGCTAAATAGATGCCACTGTATTATATATTCATACACAGGCATACAGTCTTGGAAAGAACTTTTTTACCAAAAACTAGTAATATATAACAATGACTATGTCAATATAATGTTTCATTTACCTTGAAATGATGAATCATCTGTGAGTCATTACTGATGAATCATTACTTCCGTCAGTGTGCAATCTGGGAATAATGGGATTTTGCCCTGACAGTCTACATCTAAGCACAGACTTACAAGGAAGTAATGTACTCTGAGTGTGTGTGTGTGTGTCTGCTCATTGTCCGCACCCTCATGTAGGCCTTCACAAGAACTGAGATGTCGCTCTTATCAGCCCATTGCTCCCTCTCCATCCTCCTATCACACATTTCCCCTCCATCGCATCCACAGAGACATCTTTTTTTTGTGTGTTAAAAAAAATAAAGACAGGGACAAGTTAATTACTGGCTCCAAATCTGTTCATCTATATGTATTGTCAGTCCTCTCCAAGCTCTCGCTCTCGCTCTCGCCTCTTTCCTTTCTGTTTCTATCTATCGACATCTCTCGTCTTTTTCCTCGTTTTTTTTCCCTTCACCCTAATGAAACATAATTAAGTCTCTCACTCTGGCCCTCACACCCTCCTCCCCTGCTGTCAATCACCTGAGATTCATCTGCTGTCGCTAAGTGGGTATAAACAAGCATGTTATAAAAATACAGCAGACATTTAGTAGAATTATATTTGGAAAGCATTAAATCGCTGTCAGAATTAATTAATACCACAGAGGAGCCTACACAAAATGAATAATTCCTGCTTTAACCAGCCCCATACAAGGTTTATTGTTAGGGCCGAAGCTAAGCAACCACTATTTACATTGTGTACAGATGTGCTTTGTTTTCCCCTCACCCTTAATGTAGCTTCCACGACATGATAGGCACTACATAGGTTCATGTAGCTATCACTAAAGAGCAGTGAACCTAATTCACACTGTTGAATTACACAGACATATTTGCATAATTATGTGGTTGATGTGTAAACAAAGACATTCAGAGTGATGTGACATGGTTCATTAAGGAGAAACTTTAATTTCATTGAAGAGAAACTCGTTTCTTTGGAGCGGTAGTGAATAGAACCAGATATAACAATGTCTACAAGACAAATATAGCCATTTTATTTACTATTCCACCAGTAAAAAATGTGTTATATATATGGAATGTTGACAGGTGTAGGTCAGAAAGGTGTAGGTTCGAATCCCAGCACCTCTGAGGTACCCTTCAGCAAGGTACCATCCCCACACACTGCTCCTCGAGCACTGTGTTCCTGTCTGCCTGCTGCTTCAGTAGGTGAATGGGTTAAATACAGAGAGGAATTTCTTGTTGTTCGCAGTGTGTGCTGTGGTGTGTTCACGTATGACAGAATGGTCACTTTCACTCTATTGGGGGCATTTCTACATGTATCTCGCTTGAATAGTTCTTATGAGCTATGTTGTAGGGTTGATATATTTTAGAGTTGTTAGATGATCTGTAATAGACTTGCCTATGTGGTTTCTTGCACACTGATAAAATTACAATGATTAAAAACAATATCTAGAATTTTACAAAGTCTGTACAATATCTATCTTGAATAATTCTCTAAAACTTTCTCTAAAGTTTGAAATCAGTGTTTTAATGGTGTACAGATTCTAAAATGCCTTCTGTTTCTACATAATTTTTGTTTGTTTTAAAAATAATATTAAAAAGAAATAATAATATCATAAAGGTTAATAATCAGGTGTGTTGGGGCTCCTGAGGTCTGGACTTCATTATTCTAGAACACTGACTGTGACTTTTTTAGTAATAGCATCTCTGTTTCACTTTTGTTCTAGGTTTCCAGTTTCCTGAATTCAGCTCTGCAGAGCCAACCTCAGAGCCTCCAGTGACACAGGTGCCGGACAAGGAGAGCTCCTGGCTGTACACACTGGACCCCATTCTGCTGACCATCATCGTGATGAGCTCTCTGGGTGTCCTCCTGGGTGCTGTTTGTGCTGGCCTGCTGCTGTACTGCACCTGCTCCTATGGCGGCTTGACTTCTCGCTCCTCCACCACCCTGGAGAACTACAACTTCGAGCTCTATGATGGCATCAAGCATAAAGTGAAGCTCAATCAACAGCGCTGCTGCTCAGAAGCCTGAAGGTCACCAGTTGGTGTTGTTCAGACATGGTGAATTTGAACCGTTGCAAAGCCCTATTGGACTCTCTGAAGAGAAACGAGTTTGGTATGCATGTCTCTTATTGGCATGGGAACACTCAGCAGCTGAATGGAGTGACTGCAGGAGCCCATCCTTTCCACTAAGCTTCACTGCTCAGCTCTGATAGCGCTTTCCTGGAGAGTTCCCTGGCTTAGCCTCAAAAACAGATATCTTTACATATCAATGTTCTGCCTATGTCCAACAAAAGGAATGTATATCTAGATAAAGCTTAGATTTTTAAATGGGAGATATACGTCAGAATAGGGTGGCTAGACTTTGAAGTACTCTGATCTTCCACAGTTGTAGACCATTTGCAGCCTGTGGCTGATGTTGTGGTCGTCCTGTGGTGAGGTTATTTTCCCACAGGCCCAGACATGTGATGCCTTAATGCTATTCTATGCTTTTGAGGCTATCAATGGCCAAGACTGACCTTACACTTCACACTTTTTGGCTCTTTACAACCCTTTGCTTTGTGATATTGTTTCATGTGTCGATTTGATTTTAAACCAATGAATCAGAAGACACACAAAAAAATTACCTTCTTCTGATATAGATGAAAGAGAATTTGGTAGATTTAGTTTGAGGCATTGATGTTTGAGGCTGTGTATGTTAGGAGATTAGGGGACCATATTATTCTTGTGTGAAACAACAGGGACATCTGTCAGTGCAACCTATGGATTGCTGTAAATGGGACGCAATGGGTTTTAAAGTGTAACTGATTTATTCTTATGGGCAGATTTTAATTTATTTTTTAAAAAAGGGCCTGGTGATCATATTAGGCCATTCTGAATTGCCCTAAAGAATAAAGCTTAGGAATTTTTATGTTTGAATCAGTGATGGTCCTAACATATAGCCTTGAGGATCCCCACCACTGGTGCTTTGATCGACCAGGGTCAAGCACACTTCATCTGCTTGTTCTTTCCTGTCTCACATCATTTTTTCCTCTTTTAAACCTGTTTTTTTTTTTTGCACACTGAAGGCTGAAGGTTAACAGAATACAGGTTCAGTGATAAATCAGGTTGGATCTCATGTCAGCCTTCTTTTGGTTTTTCAAAGAGCAGATGAAATAAAAAAGAGCAAATCAGACATAGTAAATCTTTTCATAATCCCCTCAGATGGATCTTATCTTTTGACAAGCATGGAAACTCACTTCTCACACACATGTGGGAAACACACACACTACTGACATGGAAATACATCACAATGGCTACGCGTCTGCAAAAAAAAATCACAGGGGAACACCAAATGGAATTATGAGAATGCTCACCAAGAGGACCAAGAGGAACATGCATTCTTGAGGCATTGGTAGAAAAATGTTAGTGTGATAGCTTGTAATGCTGTGGGGGAATTGGACCCATTGTGCTCCCATGCACACACATACACACATACACTCACTCTGAAAGAGGAGCCACTGGACTGGGGGACTTTTTCAAGTGCCTTGGAGCAGTTCTGCTCCAGCCTCTGCTCTGGCGCTATAAAAGACTGCTCTGGAGCTTCCGTCTATCTGAAAACACTCAACAAAAAAAAAGACTTGAGTATAACAGCACTGGTAAGACTTCAAATGAACCTCTGGAGGCTTTGTACAGAACACAAATGTGCTTTTTATGATGATGATTATTGTTATTATGATTATTTAATAAAGGATTGATAAATATGACTAGGTTTTCTGCAGATCCTTAATAAGTCTTAAGACGAATTATCTGCTAATCTCTGCATGTTTTGAACAGAACAGATACCACCTAAAATAATCAGTCATTATCCACCACCTGAGAAAATGGGGAACATTTCAAAAACATTGGGCAAAAAGGACATAATCCATTTTACTCCAAGCACAGAAACCAAAGCTTTAGGGCGCACTTGGTCTGTGATATTATGGAAAGTAGAGTGTGCTTTTGAAGCTGTTTTGGTTGAAAGTAGTCTACTGACTCATATCTCGTATTGAGGATTTTAATCCCTCATTTGATGGAATCAAAATGCACTCCACTCACTCACTGGGTATTGAGATTAGCATTGCGACCTCTTTTTCTTTCCCTTTTGCAAATCTGTATTTAATAGTCTGGACTAGTGGGCAAGTGTTAGCTTTCTTTTATCCTTTTTTCTTTATCTTCCATTTTTAGCTGACCACTTGTCTCATGACTGATTACGTTTGATAAGTTGGATTGTTTTATTATTTGTTTATTAATAGTTTAAAAGCCTCCCGCCCCCCGCCGATTGAAGGCTCACAGAACGGCAGAGGATGTTTCATGGTCCACTTGTGGTCAGTTCCAGATTCTAGGTAACCAATACGCTTGGGCAGTCAAAGCTTATTTGTTTGGGCAGTCAAATTGTCCACTTTAAGCAGAATGACTTCTCTTCTTAAATACCCGAGGAGAGAATTTTATTAACACCTGATTAGTGCTGCCTGTGGTGCATTACTTGCCGTCTGTAATGTATAAGCCTCATTGATCTTACTGGCACTGGGCAAACCTATTTTTTCCGCCGTGTCGATTGAAGAAAGTGGCATTTCAGGTTGCTGGGGAGGATCAACCGCAGAGAAATAGTTAACAGAGGACGGCTGGCTGGTAGGGTGAGATGGAGGGATGAAGGAGACTTTGGGGGGGTGGAACAGTAAGGTACTTCAAAGCTTTGATGTTGTGAGCTTCTAAATGAAGGCGACTGAAGGTCCTGGCTAATGGGAGCCCATGGGGAGATGAGAGAGTCTGCAGCAGACACAGTTGTGTGGGAGCAAGTGTGTGTGTATGTGTGTGTGTGTGTGTGAATTTGTGTGTGTGTGTTTAACAGTGTATTGATCTTGTACGGATTTGTTTTTATAGGTAGATGCCAGTTCTCTCTGTAGCCAGTTGAAACAGATTCTCCACTTGAGGCTACACTGCTATGAAAACATACTAGCACAAGTGTGTGTTAAGTACAGAAAAATGAAAGTGTGTGTGTGCACAGACAAGCAGGCCAATTACATGTCGTCCCCATAACCCCCTGCACTTATAACCTCCAGAAACCTGAGACACGCGGTAAAATGTAATATAATCACTAGGGTGGAATGCTTAACAAAGAACCTGAATGTTTTTATTTTTTTTACTTTTTGTTAGTGGACCCTGCAGATGTTTTCAGATGCACACCTGGTTTCCTCTATTAAACATTATGTTGAATGTAATGGACTAAGCTTAATCTTAACCTAGAACTAAGGTGACACCACACCAAAAGTGTGACAATGTTTAATACATTTTTAAAACATAGCAAATTTACCAAAGATAATGAAATAACTGTAGCAAGAATTACTTTTTCCTGAGGGCTGTTATGCATTGTAGCCATTAAACAAGCAGACTGAAAAACCCTGATGAATGTTGGTAACAGGGCTGTGGGCCTCAGGGTATAGGTTAGTAGCCCAATTGATCAGTAATATATTTTTGTGTCCATGTGTTGTTTTTCATTAACAACTGCAACAGTGATATTAACATTGCACACAAACACTACAACTTAGTTCAATTGTTTCCATTTAATCATGCAGGCATCACCAAACAGACCCAAAACATGTCTAGTTCTTCATTAAGGTGGATCAGACTTTGATGTGATTTAATTAATTAACTAATTTAAGAAGCAATGAAACTGCCTTGGTTGGTGGACTACATCTGGGGTAGATGGAAGGTTGTGGAAATGTCATTTATGTACCAGCTATTCTAACCATTCCAACCAATAAGCCAGCCATTATTCTATTGGTGTTAAAAGCCATTAGATCACATTGTACCCCTGTGGTGCTGAATGTTTATGCATGGAAACACAAAAAATAGACATTTAAATTAGTTCACCAAGTTTAAGGTCCAGCGCAAGCTGCGAATTCGAATATAGAGATTGCGGCTGTCCAACCGATAACCGATATCAGATTTATGGCCATATCGGAACCCGATACGGATATCATATTGGATCGGGTCCAACTCTAGTTTATAGATTAATTGCTAGGTACTTTTTCTGACTTAAATCTACAGTGGCCTTTAGATTTCATGCCCTGGAATGTTGCTGTATGTAATGCGAAAGTCAGTAAGATGACAACAGTACTAATAGTTTTTTTTTACTGATCAAATAAACAAATGAACAAGCATCACCTGATTCTTAAGGTAAATGAACTACCATTGGATGGATTTCACTTTTTCGGAATATCCAAATGACCAGTTTGCCACTGCCAGTTGAAAGTGTAATTCAGCCAATTTGGTAGCACTTAGTGATACGGAGCCTAGCTAGCAAATGGGAAAAGGACATACATAAATAAGAGTAAAAAAACTGGGATTTTGTGCTTGTTGCATCAAGTTATGAATTCATACAAATCACAATATGATGCATAGCATAGCTGCCGTTCCTGAGACTTAGTAGCTCTTGTAAAAATACTGCAGCATTTTGCACTGTTATATATGAACAAGATGAGGTGGCAAGTCTGCCTATGGGCACATGGAGTTAAAATTAATGCTGAATATCTGGAGCCTCTTGGGAATATGCCTGAAATACAGGTGTGCAGGAATCAGCAAAATAAGACCCAATATAGACCCTTGGAGGACACCCCACAACATGGAGCTGAAAATGCACAAACCTCACTATATTAAGTGCCTGCCTTTCAGAGAAAATCCAGCCTTTTTTTGACAACTGCCAAACATTCAATATGACAATACACTTTGTGGATATTCAGGGTGATTACTGTGTGTTTTTAGCAAAGCATTAAAAGCCATTGGTAAAATTATCCACAACATATTCATCCATTTGTATGTTCTGAAGCGTGGCCTCAATGGATCAGACTAGATTGCCCAGCACACATCCCACAGATACTCATTCTCACTAAGATCTGGGGAATTTGAAGGTTGGTACCAGTATTTACAAGATATTGTATTTTTTCCCCAAATGGTCTGTCTTGCAAACCAGCAAGAATTTCTTATTTCCAATAAAAAACATTCTGATAACCCAGGTGTTCCTAAACTTTTGACCAACAGCATATGCATGATGAAATGTCGACATGCATATGGACCTTCCCTTACTCCTAGGGTTGCCATTTTTGAATCTGTTTTTGGCCTGCTCAGCAGTGTCTGGGAAGCTGTCCCGGAGCAGTGGCTTGCCTCACTCCTCTTCCAGGGGTTCAAAGCTCTTATCTGGGTCAGAGGAGTGGGGGGGCGGGGCAGTGGGGGTCCCTGTTCCCACTGACACTGGTGACAGCAGCAGATGCCAATCCAGACTGTGACTGTAGACCTCAGTCACTGTTATTTCCTATGCTTTCATTACTAAAAATAGAAAACTTGAGGATATTGTGCACACGATTTGAGCATCATGTGGTGAAGATAAAAAGGCTTAGAGGTAGACTTCTAAGAAAATCCGGTAACTAGGATATTAATGTGGGGGTACTTTAAATTCTTCACATTGGTTCCAAAACAAAAATGTCCCAAGAGTGGTCCTTCAAAGGGATCTTTACGGAACCAAACTATTAAAATGATCTAGAGAATACTATTGGTACCTTGAGGATGTTCAAGGTCAAATTTGTCATTTTTTTAGAGTCAATTTATGTGCCAAATATACAATTAAAACTAATGAATTCATATGAGCAAAAGCATGGAAGAGCACTTTAAGGATAGTAAAAAGTAGAAAGGTAGAAAAATAATCAATACAATAACAATCTCATCTCATTAATTGATATATTTTGATACATTATCAGTTATCTTTGATTAAGTTACAGTGTCTGTTGGGCAGCTGGGAGGGAAGGTGAGAAACCGCACCCGTATACATTGTCATACATTGGTGGCAAATGTTTATATAAAGCAAAAAATCTGCCAGTGGGTAGACTTTGGGGGAGCTGGTGGTCTAGAGACTCTAATATTATTTGAATCATCTGATTTTTTGACTTGTTCATTTTACATATGGAGCTACATTTTTATTAATATGTATATGATTTTTCTGAATAAAAGTTGCATGCTCCATATATATATCCTATTCAGATTTATGTGTATTTTTATCCCACAAAATTCTGACAAAAAATGTTCAGAAAGAACTTTAAAGTCACCGTAACAGACCAGTAATATGTGTTAATGCAATGTTTGCTGGACATGACGCCAAATAGGTTTCTACATATATGGAAAAATATAAGACTACATTTTTTTTCCAGGGTATCACCTTTTAATTTGTGGTAGCGTGTCTGTGTGTGTCTGTGTAAAATGTACATGTCACTTTTGTTTTATACTCTATTGACCACACTTGATTCAAAATTCCAAACAAAAATTTGTTTATAATTGTAAATAATACATATATAATTTATTATACCTTGGCAATGTGGCGGCCTATTGGGTTGGATACTTGCATCTGGACCAAGAGGTTTGAAAAGTACCTTAAGCAGTCCACCACTGGGTTCCTGAGTAAGACCCTTAACCACAAGTTATTCCAAGGAGGTTGTCCCCTATAGTTAACTAAGTCTTTTTGGATAAAATCATCTGCTAAATGCCATTAGTGAACAAGATGGTTGCTAATAAATGAAATGAATAAATGTAAAACTACATGACAGACTTAAATTATTTTACAGTTGTAACAAATAAAATAGTTATGTTAACTGCATAGTGTGTGCATATGTGACTCTGATTCATGCCATCAGAAACTGAATCAGAAGTGAAGCTGCTGGAATTCAGCTCATAGAAAAGCTGCTGTGCAAACACTATTGCAGTTACAAAACATTTGTAGGCATTTCTTATTTTTTACACAGCTCACATTGCAATAGTTCAGAAAAGAATAGCACCTGTGTACTGGCCCAAATTTAACGAAGAGTGAACAGAAAAAAAGGGAAACATTAGTATATATTTTTTCCATGGCTGTATATTGACAAACACAAAACACACACACACACACACACACACACACACACATATAGCTATTTACTTCAATCGTTTTATGTTTATTTTTATCATTTGCATTGCTTTTATTGTTCAAGATTTTTTAAAATCCTATTCTGTCTGCACTTGTGTTACACGGTGATCCTTAAGGAACATTGTTTTATTTCACTGTATAATGTGTAGAAGGTTGAAATAACAATAAAGGGTTACATGACTTGTTTTTTATTTTATTCAGTTTTTTAATTATTTGGGCCTATTAAGAGCTTTTCCATCGTAGAACAGAGGAAAGTTGAACAAATGTTTGACAGTAGGTTAGGTGGTAAACAATCAGCTCTTGTTTCTCGTCACATGGGCGTCTGGTTATTTACAGAACTCAGGTCAGATTGTTGGAAGTGTGATGGCAGATTGGGGTAATGATTGCCAAATGGAATGTGAACAATCACCGTTTATGTGCTACAGCCATGAAAAATGAAGTGCGGGCTGAAGCATATCAGGCTTCACATAGAGAGAAAGAAAGTGAGTGAGAGAGAGAGAGAGAGAGAGAGAGAGAGAGAGAGAGAGAGAGAGAGAGAGAGAGAACGAGCAC